>LPNX010820671.1:20211-87889 GCA_001517045.1 Pseudotsuga menziesii | reverse complement strand
TTTTCAAGGACATGATTCATTATTTCTATATATAATGGATATGTAGTATAGTTGATTCTGAGTCCTTTCTTATTTACACCTGAGCATCGATATGCATATATGGGGAAGAGAGTTTCTAATACTTTGTTTTTGTTTGATTTTCCTTTTCTAATCTAGTTTTGGTGCACTCTATCCTAGTACACTCATCAAGTTTCTAGTCCATTTTATAATACATTATAGCCATCATCTTCTCTTCTGACCTCATACATATATCATGTTTAGAATGATTAATGCTTAAAACTCCTTGCACCCCTCTTGCACACACAAAAGAATGATAAACACTTGTAAAAACTAATTTTTTTCTTACAAATGATTGTTTCCTATTAGAAACACATGTATAAACACCTTATGCTTCAGAAAAACATGTATACATATTAAAGCACATAAATACAAATAAAAAATTGTGGTCACATTTGTGTTTTAAGTGGTTTAAGTTAAATAGTATCCAACCTGGTCTTGGTTACACCCAACTCAACTCCTTGAACTACTTTCTCCAAGCATAAAAGCAATATTCAAACATCCAAGCATAAACATCCAACCCTCCCAAATACAAATTAATTTGGGTGGGATGATGAAAGGCCTACCAAACTGACCCAAAGAAAGTACTAGTTACAGCATATAGTTGTTCCAAGCTTCATAGGCAACACAAGGAACATCCAAAATGTGCATTGGTTGAGTTGGAGGGAAACTCAACACATGGATGAGTACTAACCATGGATGAGAGTTTTTCTCAAGAGGTTTTTAGAATTTTTATGATATAAAGGGCATTAAAAGACAAATCACCACTACTTATACACCTCAACAGAATGGGATAGTTTAAATGAAGAAACGTACAATGATGGAAATGGAAAGAACTATGTTACAGACCAGGGAATTAAGCAATTCCTTTTGGGGAGGTGAATTTTCTACAAAAATATACATTCTCAATCAAAGTCCCACAATTGCACTTGAAATTATGACTCATTATGAATCATGGTATGACAAAAATCCTAATGTTAATCATTTCAAAGTTTTGGGATTTTTATCCTATGTTCATGTAGTTGATAAAAAGAGGCAAAAGTAGGATCCAAAAAGTGAACCATGCATTTTTGTGGATACAGTGAGAAAATTAAGGTTTATCGGTTGTATAATCCTCTCACCAATAACATCGTTGTGTCTAGGGATGTGATTTTTTTATCAAGGGGGAGTTTACGGTCATAAAAAACACCATGTTGAGAAGTCAACAGATGGTTTGAATAGTGATATTATTGATGATATTAATCATGAGAAACCCATTAATGTTTTAGTTCCAAATTTTGTAAATACACCAAGTATCCCCTCATCTAGTTCTCCAATTTCATGTACAAGTCCTACAAGGAAGGTAAGAAGCCTAAATGAAATTTATTAGAGAAGCTTGGCACACGAAGAAAATCCAAGAGGTGAGACTGTACCATCATGTTTTGAAGAATATTATAAGTTAATGAGTTTTCGGTGCAAGATATGCAAGAAGATATTATACTAATGTTATTTTTTTTAAGGGGACCACAAAAGAAGTATATCGCAAGTGCGATATATCACACTTGCGATATTTAAAAGCAGGAAAAAAAATAAAACAATGGCCGCAAGCCCATTTTCACAATATCGCGACATTGAAATAACGCAACAGCGAAAAAACGGAGGAGCAAAAAACCGCAGGTGCGATTTGGGTTATACCTTTTCAAGGTCGAGGCTGAGTTTGAGGTGTCGTCGAGGTGGATTACTGGACAATGGCAGGTATTTATGCTAGTTCTCTCCTTTTCATTTAACCTTCCATTGTTTAATTTTATTCATAATTTCTTTGTTTATAGAATTATTTTGAACAAATTTAAAAAAATAATTGAATGTAAACAATCAAACAATGAATAGATAAGTAAATTAACTTGCAATTTTATGTTTAAATCTTAAAACAGACAACACAAATGAACAACAGAATGTGGAAAACCCACCCTCCCATAACCCACAACAACCTAACCCACAACCTAACCCACAACCAAACCCAGACCCGGAGGGGGAACAAGACAGAAAAACACAGATTATTGCATGCCTGGAATCATTGAGGCACCTTAGCTCATCCATTAGAGGGGGGGGTCATTTGAGAAATTCTTTAGCCGATCCCTTGGACACAATCACAAACACAATTTCCGGTGGCCAAGGAGCTCTGTACAACATTACCTCGTACAGAGAATATAGGAGGCGATACTACGCCGATGGATTGACACATAAAGACATCAAAGACCTTAAAATTACTAAAGACCAGTTATTTTCATTATTCCGAGACCCCAGCACCGGATTGGTTCCACCCACCAGTCGAGCACACATTTTCATAGACTGGTGCATTGAACCAAATATAAAGGCTAATTGGATGGATCGTTGGTATATGGTCTTCGATGAAGACCCCCATGGGAATAGGGACATCCCATTTTATTTCCTTAGGAAGCTGTATGTAGAATTCATCCTTGGGAAACATGTTAACTACTTTGATATCTTAGGAAACCAGGGTGTTGGTCATGGGATGCCCCAAGATAGGGAAGGATCCAGGAGAGATTCCAACCATGTGCCATGCCCACCACGCACACCAAAACCCCCTCGGGTATACCCTCCTGCAGGTCCTGTCATTGAGTATACACAGGAGGCACTACTTGACATGGCAGAGAAATTGCTTGAGCATGGGACTGATGTCCAAGGCAATGCAGACCAAGGGGCTGGCACTTCTACGGGGGGCCAATCTACAGATCACAGAGGAGATGCAGAGTCTTCAGAGCTCCGTGCTACTCCACACCCTTGCACATCGTGTGGAGGCATAGCTATGGCCCTGCTTCCGATTTTCGAGATGATGGATTACTTTGCTTTGTAAGTAAAACTCATTATTTTAATATTATACTTTGTTTCATGTCAAAATCTTCAATTGTTGCGCGCTTTATTTCTATTTAATTATATAACAACATTTGTGAACAAATATGTACAACTGGTGTCCCATGGAACACCACAGTCGCATAGTCCATCGATCAATGTTGAGAACATTGATGCGGTTGTCAATATTGCCTATGGGTTTGGTTCTTCACCAATAGGGGTAAGAGTTCTATACTTGTTAATTTGTCAATTTTATTTATATATATTTATAACTTATAGATTGTAATGTATTCAATATGTATCCTAATTTTGATACTTGACATGTTTTGTGCAGGTTGCCCGGGAAGAGTGTATTGTCTCGCAGCCTATTCCCTCTCATGCAGAGGTAGATTCATGCAAGATTCCTAATGTAAGATTCCTAATGTAACTTTTAAATTTGATAGTTTATATGTCGCTCATAGATCTTTCTCCATCACCTTAAGTTGTAGTGTGTTGAGTGGCTCCACTTAGCTATATGATATACTATGTGTGCGAATATACAAGATATGAAGTATAGTTGGAGGTATTTTCTTAGTATTAAAAAGATTCCATGTGTAAACTGTAGTATGTCCTCATTGTAATAATGCTTACAATAATGTCCTTTTCTCCTAAACCACTCAACTATCTAACCTATCTTACCAAACCTACCCAAACATAGAATATCTAGCTTATCCATTCCTATAATAGCCTACCCTACCCTAATCTACACTACAACAAAAACTGGATTTAGCGTCGAATTTAGCGTCGAATTTAGCGCCGGATTTTAGTGTAATTTTTTCTTAATTGTGGTGAACAATCCAGCGCTAAAATTGGCACTATTGTACATTTTAATAAAACGCCGTCTATTGCATCTTTTTTTCCGTCCTTTTTAACATCAATTTTTACATCTATTTTTGCACCCAACTTTTTGCATCTTTTGTTACGCCTTTATTTCCACCCAATTTTTCAACTTCTATTGCATCTTTTTTTGCGTCCTTTGTTACATCCTTGTTTCCACCCAGTTTCATGCTCAATTTTGCATCCAATGTTGCGTCTTATATTGCTCCTAGTTTTTCATCGAGTCTTGCACCCAATTTTGCACCATGTTTTGCATAAAATTATGTGTCCAATTCTGCATCTAGGTTTGCATCCAATTTTCAGCCCAATGTTGCATCTAGTTTTGCATCCAATTTTGCTTATAATGTTGCATCCCCATTTGCATCTAATTTTGTATCTTGTTTTATGTCTTTTTTTGTATCCATGTTTGTGTCTAATGTTTCATCTTGTTTATGTCGTATTTTGCATCTAGGTTTGCACCTAGTGTTGCATCCCGGTTGATGTCTTTTTTTGCATCTATCTTTGAGCCCAATGTTGCACCTAGTGTTGTGCCTAGTTTTGCACCCATGTTTGTATCTAATATTGCATCTAGTTTTGTGTCCAATGTTGCATCCCATCTTGCATTCAATATTACGTCTAGTTTTACATCCAATGTTTTGTCCCATCTTGCATCCAATATTGTGTCTCATTTTAAGTTTTTGTTTGCACCAAGTGTTCCTTCCATTTTTGCACCCGGTGTTACGCCTAGTTTTATGTCCATCGATACACCATATTTTTTGCTCAATTTAATGTCCAATTTCACATCTAGTTAGGAGTCCACTTTTGCATCTACTATTGCGTCTAGTTTTGGACCTAGTATTGCATCTAGTTTTGAGTCATTAATTGTGTCTAGTGTTGAGTCTCTTTTTGCATCCAATTTTGCGTTTAGTATGACATCCATTTTTGTGTCCATATTTGCGTCTGACATAAGGTCGACTTTTGCATCCACTTTTGTGTTTAGTGTGACATCCACTTTTACATCTTGTTTTGCATTTAGTGTTGCGTCTAATATTGCATCCATCTTGCACTACTATATTTTTTACCTTTAGAAATACATTCCAATATCATTAGGGCATGGCGGAATCGATCCACCAACCTCCTGCTTGTAAAGCAGATGCTCTTCCGTTGAGCTAGCACCCTTTAAGAATCCGGAAGAGGAGAAATATTAACACATATATTTCATCATTTGTAATTCTAATAAAAGACAATAAAATCCAAATACATTCATGCTTAAAATCCAATTTATTTTTTCAACCACACTAATAAGCACAAAAATCTACCATGCTCAGCCAACAAAATATCCTAAACAGTTACGCAATCTATTAAAGTGGTCCACAAAAGAGTCTTAGAGAACAACATAATGTATTCATGCATAACTAATAACCTAAACTTGATATGGACAAAGAATTAGGGATGTGTTTAAGAAATAGCTGTAGAATCCAATTGAGGATGTGTGTGTTGCTACATACATGTTGTTATGCATTGATGAGGTGATTTTGTTCAGCAATGGGATGGTAAGAGAAGAACGCATGAATGGTTACTAAAAGAATATGTCTACTATGTGCAGCATATATGATATAATGAATATTTTAACAATTAACACCAACAAAGTTGATTTATATTATGTGCATTATTTATAATCTAAAAATTAGTAAGATGTCAACAGGAAATAGAATCATACCAGTTTCCACAATTGATAAGGCCACAAGGAGGTAGATGAAGTTCATGGGTTTCTCATCTTACTAATGATTGTTCCATCAAGAGATTCTGAAGGGGCATTCCATCACTTCATCAACATAGCTTCATGAATCCTGCAAATTTAAGGAGCAGGGGTGGAGAGGGGGATGCCTCCACGCAACATAGCTTCACAAATCCATTTAATAATAGTTAACGAAGAGAATGTGAAATACGAACTAAAAAAAAAACACAAAACAAAAAAGAGAATAATGGGATTCAGAGTAAAAATTAGTGAAGAGACATGGAGAAGGAATGAATAAAGGAAACTTTACATAGAAAAGAACAAATGTTTGCTTGACCTATTCAAAATTTCAAAAGGGGTTTATCAACAAACAATCTCAAATTGAAATTTATCTCAGGCACGTTAATGAACAATTCATGAGTTCCATATTTGTGATGATGAAGACTAATTTGATTTATGGGGTTCTAAATACCGACCGAGCTTATCGAGCATGTGTGTTCATGCTCGGTAAGCCATGGAATGCATCCAATCAATGAATGATATATAGCCCCCTCCGCCTGAAGTTTGTTGTAAGAAATTTCATACGATGTCACCAGCACTCTCCGCCACCATCCCGGATCCTCTCTCCATTGCCGGCCTCCGTTCACCAACCGTCTAGGTTTCCCGTTCATGCCCTTCCATTTCAGTCAGCATCCATCGTCGTCCGTCTGCCATGGTCCATTCATTTAATTCACCACCAAACGATTTGAAATTCAAACTTGGATCCTGCTCAAAGCTTCTACCTCGACATTCGCTGTAAAGGCCTCTAACTGGTGTGATGGATCTCATCGCTTCATAAGAAAATGCACAAATGCTGGAAATGTGGAGGCTTGCTATACCCTGGGCATGGTAAGCTAAGATTTTTATTTTTTAGAGATGCCAAGTTGCCAACTCATGTTTTTGCTACTGCCCTTGTGTCTAAAAAAAAATTTTGGTGGGCTTTCTGCACATTCGATTGTACTGCTTGCATAACAGGGGTCGCGGAGCCTCTCTCTAATGGTGAAGGCTGCGATTGCATCTCATGTGCCTGCATTATATTCTTTGGCCATAATACAATTCAATGGGAACAGAGGTGGCAAGAAAGGCAAGGACTTGAAGGCAGGAGTGATGTTGTGCATGTGAGCAGCCTTTCTTGGGCACATAGACGCCCTACCTGAACCAGCCTCCCATTGTTGTGAAACCTATAATCCTGTGACAAATTCATTGTGCATAATTGGATGTTGACACATTTTATAAGGATCAACTCAGTTTTTAAAAATGTATAGCTGAAAAAATGAGGCAAGTGGTAGAGTATCAATTTTAGAGCATTTATGGAAGATTATTCCTGGAGATGGAGTTTATCGACATTTCATTTTTGGCACGCATTCTAGATATGAAGGAAAATATCCTACATATTCAGGTAGCATTTAAATATTTTGTGAATAGATGGCAGTCAATAATTCTCAAGATCTAAAAAGATTTGTTTTATAAAAAAAAATAAGCATTGGATTAGCATCCAAGGGGTCGAAACCATCATTTTGAGAACTTTTGATAGCTTTCAAATTTTCAATGGTACTGGTGGCCTAGCAGGACATATCCAGATCACATATTCGAAGGCATTTGATTCCATCCGTTCCAAATTATTGCAGCAGATCATAGATTGTTTTTATTTTTGGTTCATTGTTATATTTTTACTCACACTTTGCAATCTTCAATCGTAAGAAACATAAAACTGCACCTTCCAGTCCACTACCACATACACCAGACATGTCTGGGAAGCCTCCAACTTTGGCCCAAGGAAATGCTACATCATGAGCAAGTTATTCAGCCAGTTATTTCAATGAAGAAAAGCACATGCCTCCTAGTTACTAAGTTGAGATCGTTACCATACAAGGTTATTTAGCAGACTCTCCTCACCATCTTTAATTTGTTTTGCTATGTTAAGATCCAAAACTATTATTTATGCCAGAATTACTTATGTCTATTCATCTAGGGGTTTGAGACCTGGTTTGGTCTTATGGATGTGTCTCTCACCGTATTGAGACCAGTCTTCAGGCAAATATGAGGGAATATTATGTACCAAACAGAGATAAGGTTTTTAGTTTCTCCTTTAGAAGCTAATGAAGAACGTATATTTCTTCATCAACATCATCCCTTCTCATTTTAAACAATCATTGTTCATCCATGAACATTAATCTAATCTCCATCTGAGTTTCTAATCATGGTGGGCTGAGAACAGAAAGACAATACAGAAATGTATAACAAGTCTGAAATATAAAGGATTAATCTCTGCATTGACCTGCTATATACCAATGCTTGTTTTACTGAACTGTTATTTATTTATTCTTATTTTATAGCACTGTACAAAATATGTTATAGATGTTTTATATAAATATAGAAACAGTTTAGCAGTCTTTAGAGACCATATTGCTAGAGTAATCTTGTAAGGATCTGGTTCATGTTTTTTTGACAATTATATTAAATTACTATATCTGACTAAATTTATATTATGTTGATGTTCAAATCTAAAGCATGTGTAGAGAGTGCCAATTTGTATCAAAGAAGGTCAAACAAAGAGCCACATATTCATGCTAAAAATGATCTTGGTCTTATCAATTCTCAATTTATAGTAAATGGAAAAATGGAAACTTGTCATATTTCCAACAATCTTCAGAGTAGGCTTTAAGATATATTCTCAAAATATCTCACTTGGATCTCACAAACAAAGCATCAAAATTTTACAGAGTGGCTAAGGGAAATCTTGAGCCAGTGAGAGTGAGAGGATTATAGATTGCTCAGAAAACAAAATTCTTGTCTAAATGGGACTAGGAAGAGCGCTAACAAAGTCGCAAATTGGATGATCAAATGAATGAAGGTGGAACTTTTAGAAGGCTTTGAGAAATCAAACTCCTAATTCACACATTATTGATCATAGATCTGCTGAAATGGTATTTGGAAAAACTAAAACTTGATTTTGCAGGTAATCTTTGAAGGAGCTACAACTTTGAAATTAAATTTCAAATACATGGAAGATTTCCATGTCATATGATCTTGGAATGTTGAGACAAATTCGCTGGAAAATAAATGGTTCTTCAAGAGTACGCGATTGTGGTAGATTGGTACTCAATTGATGGGAAGAAGGGTAACATTCTGCACTTTATGAGTCTATGAACCACAACCTTTTAGTACCAGCCATGTCACTGTCAAGTCGGTGCTCATTAATTCAAACATATCAAGTGAACATTAAGGGAGGCCAAGTACAAGAGGAAACATCTCAACTGAGGAACCTTTGCTGCAAACAAATAACCTTAGTCTTTGCTCAACTTTCTATAACATAGCCTCTGTCAATATTCAAAAACCTTCTGAGCCCAAAAGGAAAAACAAAAATGGAATATGGAAAAAATACCAGTTTACCACGGGACCTGTGTGGAAATACCGAAATGAATATCCTAGGCAAAGAACTAAAAGAAGAGATAGCTAGAATCTTGGAGGAACTTGAGAGATGTTATAAACCTCTCATGACTTAATCACTCTGACGGTGGCTATAAACAGACTCCAACACTCCTCGAAATGATGACTAAGAATTCCCACATCCAAAGAAGTAAAATGGGCAAAGACTTTGAAGGTAACCAATGACAAGTTGAATCTCCTTTGGAACATCTTCAAAGTTGTTGCATTATAGGATATCCATAAAAACTTGACAACCTAATCACACTGGAAGCAACCATTAACAAATTCCAAACTCTCCTTAGATAAGATGAACACTAAGTGCTCCATGGTCCAATGAAATGAAATGTACAAAACTTTGAAGGTAACCAAAGAAAACCTGAATCTCCTTTTCAAAACTGTCAATGTTGTTGGTTACTGAAAATCACACTATCATCAAAAGTTGGCCATGATAGGAATCAATGTCAAGAAAAGCAAAGATGGACACCAACCTCATAAAGATCACTCTGGGCACTAATGACAATGTAAACAACAACCCTCTGCCTCTCTATCACCACACTAGAGTATAGAACTCTACTATTTGTCTCTAGGATTCTTATGTACTGTGGTTAGCAGAACAAAAGATTTGTGGTGGAAGGGAAGAACACATTGCAGTTACAAATCCATGAAACCTTCAATCATTTGCTTACAGTTGGAACCAGCAGTGAGAAGGTTGTGAAACAACCTCAAGAGAAATTATTTCGATTAAAACTATTTCAGTGGCTCTGTCAAAGAGCACTTCTCAAATGATGTTCCACATGTACCTTGCAGTATATTGTTCTTCTTCAAAACACAGGGGATCATGATGACCATATCAAGCAAGCATTTTATCAAAATAATTGTCAAGAACAAGACAGTCACAATGGAAATGAACAACCAAAGATAGAAGTTGAAGTCACACCACTGTATAATAGAAGACAGTTTTCAATGGGAATATTATGTACCAAACATAGATAAGGTTTTTAGTTTCTCCTTTAGAAGCTAATGAAGAACGTATCTTTCTTCATCAACATCATCCCTTATCATTTTAAACAGTCATTGTTCATCCATGAACATTAATCTAATCTCCATCTGAGTTTCTAATCATGGTGGGCTGAGAACAGAAAGACAATATAGAAATGTATAACAAATCTGAAATATAAATGATTAATCTCTGCATTGACCTGCTATATACCAATGCTTGTTTTACTGAACTGTTATTTATTTATTCTTATTTTATAGCACTGTACAAAATATGTAATAGATGTTTTATATAAATATAGAAACAGTTTAGCAGTCTTTAGAGACCATATTGCTAGAGTAATCTTGTAAGGATCTGGTTCATGTTTTTTTGACAATTATATTAAATTACTATATCTGACTAAATTTATATTATGTTGATGTTCAAATCTAAAGCATGTGCAATGAGTGCCAATTTGTATCAGAGAAGGTCAAACAAAGAGCCACATATTCATGCTAAAAAGGATCCTGGTCTTATCAATTCTCAATTTATAGTAAATGGAAAAATGGAAACTTGTCATATTTCCAACAATCTTCAGAGTAGGCTTTAAGATATATTCTCAAAATATCTCACTTGGATCTCACACACAAAGCATCAAAATTTTACAGAGTGGCTAAGGGAAATCTTGAGCCAGTGGGAGGGAGAGGATTATAGATTGCTCAGAAAACAAAATTCTTGTCTAAATGGGACTAGGAAGAGCGCTAACAAAGTTGCAGATAGGATGATCAAATGAATGAAGGTGGAACTTTTAGAACGATTTGAGAAATCAAACTCCTAATTCACACATTATTGATCATAGATCTGCTGAAATGGTATTTGGAAAAACTGAAACTTGATTTTGCAGGTAATCTTTGACAGAGCTACAACTTTGAAATTAAATTTCAAATACATGGAAGCTTTCCATGTCATATGATCTTGGAATGTTGAGACAAATTCGCTGGAAAATAAATGGTTCTTCAAGAGTACAAGATTGTGGTAGATTGGTACTCAATTGATGGGAAGAAGGGTAACATTCTGCACTTTATGAGTCTATGAACCACAACCTTTTAGTACCATCCATGTCACTGTCAAGTCGGTGCTCATTAATTCAAACATATCAAGTAGAACATTAAGAGAGGCCAAGTACAAGAGGAAACATCTCAACTGAGGAACCTTTGCTGCAAACAAATAACCTTAGTCTTTGCTCAACTTTCTATAACATAGCCTCTGTCAATATTCAAAAACATTCTGAGCCCAAAAGGAAAAACAGAAAAGGAATATGGAGAAAATACCAGTTTACCACGGGACCTGTGTGGAAATCCCGAAATGAATATCCTGGGCAAAGAACTAAAAGAAGAGATAGCTAGAAGCTTGGAGGAACTTGAGAGATGTTATAAACCTCTCATGACTTAATCACTCTGATGGTGGCTATAAACAGACTCCAACACTCCTCGAAATGATGACTAAGAATTCCCACATCCAAAGAAGTAAAATGGGCAAAGACTTTGAAGGTAACAAATGACAAGTTGAATCTCCTTCGGAACATCTTCAAAGTTGTTGCATTATAGGATATCCATAAAATCCTGACAATCTAATCACACTGGAAGCAACCATTGACAAATTCCAAACTCTCCTTAGATAAGCTGAACACTAAGGGCTCCAAGGTCCAATGAAATGAAATGTACAAAACTTTGAAGGTAACCAAAGAAAACCTGAAGCTCCTTTTCAAAACTGTCAATGTTGTTGGTTACTGAAAATCACACTATCATCAAAAGTTGGCCATGATAGGAATCAATGTCAAGAAAAGAAAAGATGGACACCAACCTCATAAAGATCACTCTGGACACTAATGACAATGTAAACATCAACCCTCTGCCTCTCTATAAACACACTAGAGTATAGATCTCTACTATTTGTCTCTAGGATTCTTATGTACTGTGGTTAACATAACAAAATATTTGTGGTGGAAGGGAAGAACACATTGCAGTTACAAATCCATGAAATCTTCAATCATTTGCTTACAGTTGGAACCAGCAGTGAGAAGGTTGTGAAACAACCTCAAGAGAAATTATTTTGATTAAAACTATTTTGGTGGCTCCGTCAAAGAGCACTTCTCAAATGTTCCACATGTACCTTGCAATATCTTGTTCTTCTTCAGAACACAAGGGATCATGATGACCATATCAAGCGAGCATTTTATCAAAATAATTGTCAAGAACAAGACAGTCACAATGGAAATGAATAACCAAAGATAAAAGTTGAAGTCACGCCACTGTATAATAGAAGACAGTTTTAAATGTGAGTAAATAATGGTTACTAATGGTAAAATTGAAGGGGCAGAAATTCTCTGCCATATTTGAGTGTATATGAATAGTTTCCTGTTTGATACGGGAGCATTAATCTCATCAAATCAGACCTTAGGTTCTTGATATTTCCCAAGAGTGTGCATTCATTGCAAAAACATTAGTTTAGAAGGTTCTAAGCTGCTAAGTAGTTAGTTAAATTTATTAGTTAGTAAGATAAAGTGGTGAGTGGCAAGGAGTGACGAATCATTGTAACAAATCAACATTAGCAGGCAGAATTCTAAGAGGATAAAGATCTATGTCACGAGTCATTCAATTAGAAGCTTAATCATTGAAACTGAATTTTTATTTATTGGAAGCATTTGGTAGAGTCCAAAAGGATTGATTAGTGGATCATTAATAAGATGGGATCAAGTTCTATTTTAAGAAACAATTGTATAATTATAGGAGTCAGTTACAGGGATTTAGGAGGTAGTTGGAGAGTTAGAGTTTTGGTGTTTTTTCTTCATATTGTAAGCCTATAGGTAGGTCCAATAGGTTAGCCTGAGAAGCATAGATTGGTTGGTTAACCACACAAGTCAGAATTAAAAGTGGAATAGTCGATCATAGTGATATCACCAAAATGGAAAGGTTTTCTGAGTAGTTATGAGTGGAGATGTATGTATATGTGCGTTATTGAATAGAGTAATTATGTTTGATTCTTGGTGTGTGCATAAGATTTATTATTTATATATCTATCGGTTTGTGAATGTTAACACATGCATGTGATCAAAAGAGGAAATCCTCTGTTGGGGAGAGTTATCTCTGTTCCTTTTGGACCTGTAGCATATGACTGTTTAATCCAATGTGAAAACAAATATAAATGTTTACGTGTGTGGAATCGCTGCTCCAATAATGCGATCTTGATACATATTGTTTATAGACCACTACAGTATGCAATTGAGTTCATAGTGAAGAGGGAGAGATTCTTAGATTTTATTGAATAAGGAAGAATTCGGACAGGCAGAGTTGACTTCCCAGATTGAGACATATGTACTCTGTTCCTATGAATACTATATAAAATGAGAAATGTGTTGAGTGTTGTAACTTGTGATTGTTGTGACCAATTGTTATAAAAGAGTAATGTATACTGATCGATCCCCTAGAGTCGGACCGTAATGTTGCTGCAGGTTTTTAAGGGAGCACGAGTTGAATTTAACATATATTTGGAAGATGAAAGCCTTGGATACA
Organism: Pseudotsuga menziesii; assembly: GCA_001517045.1. Lineage (NCBI taxonomy): Eukaryota > Viridiplantae > Streptophyta > Pinopsida > Pinales > Pinaceae > Pseudotsuga > Pseudotsuga menziesii. Next base: position 74,373 of record LPNX010820671.1, on the reverse strand, counting down.
TAAACAAAGAAAAATGTTCAGTCGTGAAATGCCCAGCCCGTGGAAGAATGCATATATAAGTGAACATATCAGTGCGACGGACATCAACAAATGCGCACAACCTTTAGATGGTATTTGCGACTGCATTCAGAGGTAAATGGTATTTGCTACTCGTGAGTACTCCACGAGATCTCCACATAGTCTCCCGTCAAAATTGTTCAAACAGAAAATAGACCTTGGTAAGATTTCAACCCCAAGGGTGCTCGGATCCAACAATATGTTAAAACAAATCATATATGATTTATAAAACAATATATGCAAAACCCAATCAGTTTTTTTTGTTTTTTGCTGTGTATTCTACCCATTGCAGAGAGTGCATTGGCATTGGTGATTAGCATTGGTTTTGACTTTCAACAGCTCAAAACCTGACCTAAAGCAGTGAACCAATCTAGAACAGAATCCTTGGAATCAACTCTGAAAACAGAGAACCCTGCATTATTCTTGTGCCAAAAATACATACCAATTTGCTAAGAATAATAAAATGCATGCCATGAAGCTTGTGTATTTCTTACCTAAACGTTATAAAAAACTTTAATATCCATCTTATATGGACATCTCTCTTTGATATATTTCTCCATGTCTGCTACCGAATATATATTGCCTTTGATCTAGCATAACCAGGTGCAGCCGGGGACCTACTTTATATGTAGTTAATTTTCTACTTTAAGGAGATATTCCAGCATGCTTGAATGCACTAGCAAGCAGTATGAAAGCATATTTGAAGGTCTAACCCAAAAATGAGTAAGGAGGCAACATTCAAGTTGAAAAAGTCATAGGGTGAGAAGTGCTCATTAAAGCAGAGGGATTTCCAAAGATTCAAGGAAATTGGGATGCTTATCTAGGGTTCCCATATATAGAGAGGATTAAGGAGGGCGGATAGCAGAATATAACCTCATGGATGAATTAATACTCTTCCTCTTAAACTCGGGCAGTTGGCTATGGATCTGTATCTGGATTTGGAACTAGATTTGGAACTAGATCTGAATAAATATAAGAATGGGATTCAGGAAAGGAGTGTACCGAAGCTTGGAAAATAACCCTAACTCCAATCGGTGATTACTTGCTTACTCACTTGCCTGGAAACGTCCACCAAACTCCAGTTATTGCTTGCTTTCTTTCCATCAGTTTGTCTTGGAGGTACTAGGTTCGCTCGAATCTTGCCTGCCTCTTCAATATGGATGGTTACGAAATTCCCGGCTAATGCCATACCAGCCAGCGGCCAAGGGAATCGATGGACCGGACACCTCCATCCCTGCTTATGAAACGATGGGTGTTGTTTTTGGCGAATCGACTTGGTAGGGTTCCCAGAGGATTAAGGAGGGAAAATAGCAGAATATAATCTTATGGATGAATTAATACTTTGAAGAAGAAAAAAAAGAACCATCTGATGAACTATGCATTACCGTATTTAGACTGCCTTCCTTTGTTCGACTGCCTTCTTTTATGCTACCTTATGTTGCCTTGTGTTCTTTACTTAACTGTTGTTTCGAATGCTGCTCTTTCCGATTAACCCACTACAATAGGACAGAATCATATAACCTTTCCCCTTTATTTTTATCCTGCCCTGGAAAGGAAGAATCTCTAACGCTTTACCCCATGTTATCAGGACTTAAGCTTCCAACCTTGCACCTTAATGGAAGATGCCCGCTACACACAACAACACTGTACGGGGTCTGAGGACCTTGATTTAAAAAAATCCAACTGATTTTGGGTCCAGGGAAATGGTTGCAAGAAAATCATCCACATAAAACCATGTTTCAAGAATTGCAAAGAAAAATCATGGCCATAAAACCTCACTGAAATCACGACTACAAACCCTTACAAAATAATTCCCATAAAACCTTGATGCCAACAAGTCCAATTAAATTTGGTGAGGACACATTGGGAAGCATCAAGGAGAGCGAAAGAAAAAAGTTTGGATGTTATAGATTTTCGGGTGTAAAAAGGAAAATCGTTCTCTTTTTTGGAAAATAAAAAACTTTCCAAAACATTACAAAGGAGAAAAATATTTTTTTTGAATATTGGTAAGAGAAGCATTTAAATATATGCATCCATCAAGGTCAAACAAATAAAAATGTAATTTTTAATAGTTTACAATAATTTCCCATATTAAAGTGTATTATTAATGTCATATTTTGCATTCAAAATGTAGTAATGCCATGTCTTTAATGTCGAAAAACAAGTATACAAGATCAACTCTCTTAATAATAGGTTTATAAAATTGACAACTTGTAAGCATGTGCCTCTAAGATTACATAGATAGTCTTATTAAAAATGCTATAAGGGACAGAGGTTAACATTGAACAAGGCCACCTTTTTAAGACAATTATTACTATATGTTGCATAGATTGTCAAAAATAGAACTAAACAAGTTCAATGGCTCCAACCCAACCCGATGGATTACCCAAATGGAACATTATTTTCTCCTCCAATGTATTAATGATAAGTAGTTGAAACTCAAAGTGGATATGTTATACTTGGATCGAGAGAATTGGCATGGTGGAAAAGGCATAAGAAGAATTACAAGGCATACGTTTCCCAGAGCCAATTTGTGAATGCCATCTCATTATATGTTGGATGGAAAGTATTTGTAGAGGAAATATAATATAATATTAATGGATCTGTATATGTGGAGGAAATGTAATATTATATTGATGAATCGTTTTCCTTTACCTTACGTGAAACATGGGAATGGTTGTTGAACTTAAGCATACACAGAGATTATATAATCATGGATAATATATTAGATATGCTTGTTGACAACGCATGCCATATTTGGAGATGGCATGTTTCCTTTTCCATGGTTTGAGGAGAACATGTGAAAGTAATTTGTAGAAGTTTTTATAAAGTATTGAATAAAATTTATGTGGATATCAATTAGACGGCTTTTCAGCTCCTTTTGTTGACATTTATTAATGGTTAAGTAACCTTGGAAGGGGATTTTGGATGCATCCATCTGGTCTGTGTCCGTTGTTTTAGTATTGTACAAACCATTCTTTCACCTCTATGATCGTTATTGTGATGAGGAAATCAAATGAATTCAAGATTTAGTGAAATACTAGAATAAGGACATTATGGGCCTCTAAACAGGATCAAAAGGTCGTCAATATGTATTTGCAAGAGTTTATATTTATAAAAGGTGGCAATTTCAAAAGGTGATGGGAAATATATCTTAAAATGGGTGGAGTGTGTTAATGCCCTTTATTTGTTTAGTAAAGTTTTGGTGGTTGAATGGATAGTAGAGAGGTCCTTTACGACGTAGTATGGAGGATATATTGTCATGCATGATTAAAGTGCCTTCTTATTCAAAGAGGGGAAGACAATAAATAATGTAAAGTGTGTTTCCATGGAATTGAATATGTGACCTATGAAGGGAGAAGGAAATAAAAAATGTAAATATATAATCAACGGATTTCAACCTGTGGCCTATGGAAGGAAAATCAAAATCAAAATCATCAAATGTGTGTTAATTGATTTGGACCTATGACCTCTCAGCAAAATTGGCCAAACCTAAAAAAATAACAAAATGGATATTCCATGGGAACTGAACCTCTAACATCTCAATCGTGAAAATAGAAAAGAGGATGCACAAATGTTTATGGGGTTGAACATGTGGGATCTTAGTGAAGGATGCAAAACTCAAAAAAATGTGTTTAATGATAACAATAAAAATGTAATAACATATGTCTAATATATGGATCTAATTCATGCATAGGTATTTTTGATCCAAAATGGATATTTGTCTTTCATTATGATCCAAGATTAAGACATGTTTTTGAAGATGCTTCAATCAATACTGAGAAAACCAATGATGACCAACCAAATATAGTTGAGGGAGAACAAATTGGCATCCATGATAATGTTCAAGTTGAAGAAGATCTACTATAAGAATGTGAAGATTATAATGATGACAATATTCCTTTAGCAATATGGAGAAGTAGGGTCATAGGTGCATCTTCAGAAGATGCTATCACAGAGGAAGCTGATATTATGGAGGAAGATAATATGGATGATATTGAAAGCAATGATGAAAATAGATCTGGTGACATTCATGTAACTGAGCTGGAAACAAATTTTATTGATATAGAATATGATGAAAGTGAAGATGAGGATGATTACAATACCACTTTAGCAGGATGGTTGAGCAAGAATAATATTAGGTACTTGCAAGAACATATGAACATTGACAAGGGAAAATTGGAAGACCTAGATACATATTATAATGTGAATGAAGACTTCTAAATTTACAGTCGGATATGTAATTCATATTTAAATAATAATGGTTTTTATGTCCCATTTTAAAATGCTTCGTTATTATTTAGCTACAATAATCATTCAATTACTATGTTTAGAACTCATAATCTAAATTAATGTGTTGATTCTTTTCTCTATACTCGTTACCTAGTGTAATGTCCTTAAAATGTTTATAAGTTAATATGACTTGGTAGCCAAAAATAACAAGAATTAGTTGGATAATAGTTATTGTGGTTAGTTTCATCTATTGGTTGATAATGGTTAGAAGTGATATGAAGTTATTCATTGAGAATTAAAAAATGTTATATATGTATATTGTATAAGTTGTCATATGCATGTACATACCAATATAACTTGTGCAGTTGAAGGAATTGGTTAACGCAAATGTACGTAAACTACACTATAGCAAAAACCTTTGATTAGTTTATGTATAAGCTCACGTTTAAAACAAATATGATTCACTTAAACATATATATAATCCATGTAGTATTCATATAGATGTTCAAATGGGATTTCAATTAGATTATGTGATTCAAAACTACCCTCCAAATCAAAATACTTTTGATTAACCATAATAGGAAATGAAAAGTAAGATGCCAAATCGAGGAAACGTCATATTTTGATTTTGTTGTCACCTTTGTTCATCAAATCATCTTTTTTCCACTTTAGCAAGATCTTTATATAATGTGCTTATGTTTTCACCTAGACATGAATCTAGCACAAGTAGAATTTAAATGTAATTTATTTGGGATGTTATAGTGGACGCAATTTGTGTCCATTTTAGCATCATGATGATATCAACCACCTAGTTTTGCACCTATACAGAATAGCATAAGGAGAACATAAATGTAATTGATTTGGGGTGCTAAAGTGAAAACAATAAATGTAATTGATTTGATGACAATGACATTCACAATTATGTGATTACATGATAATGATGATGACAATGCTATTGTTGATTATGACAATGACAATGACAATGATGATGATGATGATGAGATGAATGATGATGAAAACGATGGCAATGACGATGAAGTTGAAAATGATGTGATTATATGGTGATGATGATGATGATGATAGTAATGATGACAATGACAATTACGATGACAATGAGAATGACATGATAAATGATGATGATGATGATGATCCTTATAAGAAAGTGTTGGTAGAGGTAAATAAACCCAGTTTCACTACAAGCTCCAAGATTAAAATGTGCTAAATCATAGTTATAAGTTATGTATGCTTAAAATTGTAACTGTATCCCACTTGTTATGCATGCTTGAAATGGTAAACATATCCCATATGCTTTAAATGATGACGATGATGAACTAGATGACAATGACAGTGATGATTTTTTTTATGATGAAGATGATGGAAATGATGATGATGATGATCATCATCATCATCTTTGTCATTGTCACCATGATTATCACAATAGTCATCATCATCGGCATAATCAGCATTCATGTCATCATCATCACTGTTGTCCTTGACATCATCATCATCACCATTGTCCTTGACATCATCATCATCATGATTATAGGAATTTTCATCAGTTATTCATCATTATCTTTGGAATAAGAAATAACATCTACCCAAAATATGTGATTAGTGGAAAAGGGTCATGGAGGAGACATACAATTTATGCATGACAAATAACAACTTATTTTTTGAGATGATAAACATCATCATTTTCATTGTATTCATCATCATTGTCATTGTCATCATCACCATCATCATCATTCATTTCATTGCCAATGTCGTCATTTTCATTATCCTCATCATGATCATTGTCATCATTCTCCTCATTATCAACAACATTATCATTATCATCATAACCATCCTCAATATCATAATCATTATCCTCATTGTTATGTTCAACATCTGGGTGTAAAACTCGATGCAAAAAAGGATGCAAACATGGATGCAACAAAAGTTGGCACAAAATTGGGTGCATAATGGGGTGCACCAAAAATGGATGCAAAAGGTGATGCAAAAGTGGATGCAAACATGGAAGCAAAACATGATGAAAAAAGTGGTGCAAAATTGGATACAACCATGGATGTAAAATTGGATACAAAATTGGATGTGAAAGTGGATGCAACAAAAGTAGATGCAAAAGTAGTTGTAACACCCAACGCAAAACCCGATGCAAAAGTGGATGCAAAAATGGATACATAAAGGGATGCAATAACTGATGTAAAATTGGATACAAAAAAACATGCAAACTTGGATGCAAAAGTTGAAGCAAAAGTGGGTGTAAAAGTAGGCACAAAAATGGGTGTGAATTAGGATGCGACAAAAGTGGATGCAAAAGTGGATGCAAAAGTGGATGCAATAGTAGATGCAAAAAAAGACGTAAACATGGATGCAAAATGGGATGCAAAAAGGGATGAAAATTTGGGTGTAAAAAAGGACAAAAAAATGGATGCAAAATTGGCTGAAACAAAACGAGATGCAAAACTAGACTCAAAACATGATGTAAAATTTGATGCAAAACTTGGTGCAGGAAGGGATGCAAAAAAAGAAGCAGAAGTGGATGCAAAAGTGGATGTAAAAAGGGATGCAAAAGTGGATGAAAACAAGGGCGTGAAAGTTGAGGAAAACATGGACGTAAAAGGGGGCGCAACAAGAGTATATGTACAAACTAGGCACAAAATTAGGTGCAAAACTAGGCTCAAAACCTGTCGCAAAACCTGATGCAAAACCTGGTGCATAACTAGGTGCAAAATTCGATGCAAATTACGTCACAATTTGCGCCTGATTTGGAAAAAGGACGCAAAAAATGCCTAAAATAGCACCAACCCGTGAAATTGCACCATTTTGTCCAAAAAATGAAGAAAAATACACTGAAAGATGGTCTAGACGCAAAAATGGATGCAAAAAGAGACGCTAAATCCAGTTTTTGTTGTAGTGCTAGCATGAACTACCCCAACCTCACATAATAAACATAAAATATCCCATTTTTATAATACCAACGAACCTACTTTTAGCAACCATACATTGGCCTAAACCACTCTAATTTAATACTATCTTACACTAAACTTAAACTACATAGAATAACCTAGCTTAGCATGTAAACCTATCCTTTCTTGTAAGCATATCCTAGTATAAAAACCCTAGTTTGTATGCTAAACCATAGAAACCCTTGTTTGTAGCAACAAATATATCATTGACCAATCCCCAATATCAAATGCAATGTCACCATTGAAAAATATCTACCATTAAATATTCATACCTATACAACTTTGCTTAATGTCATCATTGACCACTATTGACTATAAAAAATTCATGTAGTTTTGCAACTTTGAAAGTCTATCATCATTGACAAAAATATACTATCAAGCATTTATAATTTTATATCTATAAATTGTTATCACTGATCAATATCTAATATCAAATTTTCGCACTTACATGAATCGTGCAATGCCATCATTGACCAATGACTACTATCAAATGCAATGTCACCTTTGACAAATGTATAAAACCCTAGTTTGTATTCTAAACACTAGAAACCCTATTTTTTAGCCTAAACCATAGTTTGTATTAAAATCCCTTAGTTGAAAACTAGTATCATGAATCCATTGGAATCTATAGTTTCATGATGTAAGTTATGGTTTCTATTTTATGGAGAATTTCAACTCACCTCCATAGGGTCATTTAGGGCACAAAATCCAAACTCGGAAACATAACACAATTTCGTTAGCTACCACATATGTGTTTGGCCATTGTGGATGTGGTCACATTGTTGATGGTCTCTTAAAAGATTTCAATTAAAAATTGTCCCCCTTGTGAAAAATTGGCATGGGATGATAAAAAAATGATGTACACTTTCTCACCATCCTATTATTCTTTTCATCCATGGTTGGTGTATCCATACCCAAATGAACCTATAGGATCTTATGGAACTTAGTTCTATTTCATGACTCAAATTCTATTTCCTGGGCTGTGTCCTTGAGAGGATTTAGGTTGCGAGTTGCACTTGGACATAAAATACCAATCGTGTTTCAGATCAAATAATCGTCAACTCTATTGGATCCATGACATTGGAATAGTGATATTTATGCCTCTCCCCCATGGGTACATGGACTAAAATGTATCTTGTACAACGATTCCAAAAGCTAGGATTTTGGTCAGTAAAAAAAAATGTAATTTCTAAACTAAGGGGTAAAATTGGGAAATACCTTGACCCAAATATTTTGTTTAGCATGCCCACATGGTCCCTACTCAAACACACCTACAAAGACAACGAAACTCAATTCTAATTCCTAGTTTGGATTCTATGCCTCAGGAACGATTTCACCATGTGTCCTTGAAAGGTTTTAGGTTACAAGTTGCAATTGGCCATAGAATGATGAAAATGGATCCTATTAGAAAACCATTGAATCCATTGGATTCATGACATTATAATATGTATAGGGGTAATTCTCCCCCATGGGTACATGGCCCAAAAGTTGTCTTATATGATGATTCCATAAGCTAGGATTTTGGTGAGTAAAAGACAGTGTAGTTTTTGAAATAAGGAGTAAACATGGGAAATACCTCATATGGGAGCTTGTGGATAGCATTCCCATGTGGTCCTTGGCCAAACACACCTACAAGAGTTGGACAAACTAAGTTTTGTTGCCATGTTCATATTCTATGCCCTAGGAATGGATTCACCACGTGTCCTTAAAAGGTTTTAGGCAGTGAGTTGCAATTAGCCATATAATGATGAGTATGGTTCATATCAGTGGACCATAAAATATATTGTATTTGTGACATTGGAATAATTCTATAGGTTCCCCTCAACCATGGGTACATGGCCTGTAATTTGTCTTGTATGACGATTCCGAAAAATAGGGTTTTGGTCAGTAAAAGGCAATGCAATTTATACAATAAGGGGTCAACTTGGGAAATACCTCCATTGGGCGCTTCTGGGTAGCATGCCAACGTGGGACCTACGAAAACAACCTATAGGAACTAATGAAAATATGTTTTTCTTATTGGTTCATATTATATTCCCTCAGAATGGATTCACCCTGTGTCCTTGAAAGATTTAGAATGCAAGTTGCAACTAGCCATACAATGAATAACATGGATAAGATCGGTGAACTATTGAATCCATTGGATTCATGAAATTGGAATACTTCTATGGGTTCTCTCTCCCATGGTTAAATGTACTAGAATTTGTCTTGTACAACGATTCCAAAAGCTAGGGTTTTGGTTAGTAAGAGGCAATACAATTTCTTCACTAAGGAGTCATCCTAGAAAATACCTCAATTAGTATATGTGGGTAGCATGTCCACATTGGTACTACCAAAAAACACATGAATTCCCTAGCAAAACTTAATGTTGCTTCCTAGTTAAGTTTCCATGCCACAGGAATGGGTTCACCATGTGTCCTCAAAAGGCTTTAGGTTGTGAGTTGCAGCTGGCCATAGAATGATGATTGTGGATTGGATCAACAAATTCTATACTCCATTGGATTCATGAAATTCAAATAGTTATAGGGGTTCCTCTCCCCCATGATTATATGGCCCAAAATTTATCTTGTACGATGATTCTAGAAGCTAGGGTTTTGTTCAGTAAGAGGCAACGCAATTTCTGTAGTGAGTAAACTTGAGAAATATAAATTACACTTGATATTAGTCACTGGTCAATGATAACACTAGGAGTTAAAAATTATAGTTTCTAGGGTTTATAATATACTTAAAACTAGGGTATCTAGTGTTTAGAATATAAACTAGGGTTTTGAGTATAATCTAGTTACTCTTTATCAGTGTATAAAGTAAGACTTGTCTACACATACTGTAGTATGTCCTCATTGTAGTATGTCCTCATTGTAATAGACATGTAATAATGCTTGACATTTGGGGCAGTTTGATAAGTTACACTCTTTCATTGACCATTTCCACATTGTACAATATTATATAGTTCTTCCAATCATTATTCTCATTATGGATCTTTCTATATCCAACTCAAGAGTCAATACCCATAGGTATTCACAAAAAATGATAGTATGCTAATCTAAGTCTTGGAATAAAAAGGTGAACTCCCTATACCAACATGTGTTCTGGATCTCAAATACTTCGAGGTATATAAATGCATCAATGTGCCTATAATAACTCGAACACAACATCCACTCAATATCTAGTTACATAATGATACCAAGATCATCTCAAATACCTCTAGGAAGACATGTACATTAGTTCCTTCTAATTTCTCAGAACATGTCAAATACCCACAACATACAAGTGCATAGACATTTCTGTCATTACATTCATAATTAAGGGTACATGCAAATGCATTGCCATGCCTATAGTCCCCCTCATATCATCTCTAATATTGGTATCCAAAAAAATGCACCAATGTGCATGTAATCTTTCTAATCATCATATATATGTACATGCATACAAATGATGTGTTTGTCATTCGGTTAAAATTATTTCATTGGAATAACAAAAAGCAGAGTATTTTGTTTATTTTATGCAAATAGGTCAAATGGAGGAGGGAAGGGGAGGCCCAACAAAAAATCATTTAATATATGTCTCTGATTCACTATTTGATATGAAACTGACATATATATATATATGATACTTTATATGCAGGCCCCTAGTGAGGCACCAGTGCTTGAAGAGCACCAAACCGGCGGCCCACCGTTCACTCACCAGCAGGTATATTTATGTAGATCGCTTTCTTTGTACATTTCTGTACACATATCAAGGTCAAGTAACATTCAATATGTATCCTAATTTTGACATGTAACATGTTTTATGCAGGTTGCCCATGATGAATACATAGTCTCGCAATCTATTCCCTCTCATGCAGAGGTAGATTCGCAGCCACAAATATTATTTGAAATATGCTTTTAATTATATATATGCTTTTAATTATGTTTCGCTTTGTTTGGAGAAATCATTTTGTAACTTACATATATCGCTTTGACATATGTTACTTTATGTAGGAACCTGTTGTGAAAGTGGTGCTTGAAGAGCACCAAACTGAGGTTGTTGTCAACCCACCTCTTCCCCCAAAACAGGTATGTATGTTTCGCCTTCTTTGGTAGTTCATCATTTTCCTTCCAGGTAGTATATATGTCTCTGATTCACTATTTGATATGAAATTGACATATATATATATGCTACTTTATATGCAGGCCCCTACTGAGGCACCGGTGCTTGAAGAGCACCAAACCGGCGGCCCACCGTTCACTCACCAGCAGGTATGTTTATGTAGATCGCTTTATTTGTACGTTTCTGTACACATCTCAAATAGGTCAAATGGAGGAGGGAAGGGGAGGCCCAACAAAAAATCATTTAATATATGTCTCTGATTCACTATTTGATATGAAATTGACATATATATATATATGCTACTTTATATGCAGGCCCCTAGTGAGGCACCGGTGCTTGAAGAGCACCAAACCGGCGGCCCACCATTCACTCACCAGCAGGTATGTTTATGTATATCACTTTCTTTGTACGTTTGTGTACATATCTCAAGATCAAGTAACATTCAATATGTATCCTTGATTTGGACATGTAACATGTTTTATGCAGGTCTCCCATGATGAATACATTGTCTCGCAGTATATTCCCTCTCATTCAGAGGTAGATTCGCAGCCACAGGTATTATTTGAATTTGCTTTTAATTATATATTTTTTGAACCTCTCCCCCCCAAGGTACATGTATATTGGTTGACATTGGCATATATATAATATATTTATGCATCCTGATAGTGAGCAAGTGGTGCAAGAAGAGCACCCAATCAGGGTCGCTGTCAGTGAGGCAACAGGACCCCATATTACTTACTCACGCACAGTAAGTAGAAATGTTATTTTGGTTTCAAGGAATTTGAACAAATGTATATATAGAATTTTTAAAGGTTGGTAAATTAACTTACAAATTTGTTTGTTTTTCTGCAGTCTCCACTGATGAGACCTATCCCTCTTGTTCAGTGATGGGGATCACCAATGAGCAGTCGCAAAAGAAAGCTCAACTTCTCTGAAGACTCTGGAAGTGGCAGCAAAATAGGGGATAACTAGAAATAATGTATAGGGGGCATGTACATATATTTATCTTTTTGTTCATATGTGTACACACAGATGTATGTTTTGATCCACTATTTTGTATTATGGCCATGTGGCATGGCAATTTTTGTACAACATTATTGCTATATACATATATATAATATAAAGGAAGGTTCAAATTTATACATGTTGAGGATGGTTGACTTGATCTTGGAACATGATATCATGGTTGACTTGGTCTTGGAACATGATACGTGTGGATGACCAATGTGATATTTAATGATATGCGTGGTTCGTGCATGTGTGCTAACTTAAATGAATTTCCAATTTACTTAAAGGAAGAATTTAAACGACTCATCAACTTTTTAACATCATACAATTATAACATGTACAATAACATATATATGTACCCTAATTTACACACAGTAACACACACTAACATACTATATGTACAATTCTAACATGTACACACAATAACATACTATACATTACCCTACGACAAGTTTTAACATCATACCATAAATCACATCTCATGACTTACCCTACATTACCCTACCTTGTTCCGTCTCATAAAGCACATGTCTCATGACTTGCATGATTACGCACCAAACCCTAGTTGGACATCTCATACCTTGTCTCAAGACCCTAATTCCAGACCATGCAACTTGGCGACTCATCAACTCATCAACTTTTTAACATCATACAATTCTAACACATGTACAATAACATACTCTCCTAACTTGCATGATTACACACCAAACCCTAGTTGGATGTATCTCATACCTTGTCTTGACCCTAGTTGTCTAGGATGCCACAAAAATGTTTAGTTCCCAAAAATGTTTACTTCCCAATAAGGATCCAAGGTCATTTCATCCTTCAAACCTTCCACCAAAGTATAGATAAGCCCGATTAATTTCTTTCTTGAGGGGTTTAAGATGGAGGTCATAGGAACCAAGCCCTCTGATTTACTTCTTTATCAGACCTACTAATCTGCTCCTTATTTTGAAGTGCTCATACTGTTGCTAGTTGGTTAATGAAGAATTGATAATACCTTATGCTTGGTGAATTCTTGTCATATTTATATGTGATTGGCTAATTGTCATTGGTTTAAGGATGGCACATATCAGTCTACTCAAAGTTTCCAGTCAATGTAAACCAAATTAATTTCACAATATAATAGACTAGAGCATTGAATTTATCATGGTACGCACACTATTTATGCATTGCATTGCATTGCATTTAAAGTTTGCACAAAAAAAGACTTGAAATAATTGTCATCTTAAATACCCATGAGAGTTTCCAGAAATGCATCCAACACAGCCATTAAAAATGCCTTGAGCAGTAGCACACAATGGGCAACTTCAATGACCAGCTTCAACAATGTACAATGTCAAGGCCAGAGGCAAACAATATCAAGGAAAGCTACAACTCACATTAGCAATACCAAACTATGTCTTCAATAAATACTTGCATAAACTTTTTGATGGCCGTGTTCTTTTTTTGAAGACACAAGGACAAGGGGACTCGAACCCAATCTCTACCAAAGCTAAGCAATTAAAAGAAATGACTTAACAACAAACCATATACTCAATACTTCAATTCTTAGAGTATTCCCAACAATACTGGCTGATTTATTTAGCTCAATTGCAGCTCTACTAATGCTGACTTGCAAACTGTTTCAGCAAAATCGTCTGAGAATAAAACCTACTTGGAAACTCTGTTTCTATTCATTAAGTATTATTAACTTCTTGAACACAAATTGCAACACAAAACACCAGGAAAAAGATAATATATCTAGCTGTCCAGACTTATAAAAATGTTAACAACCACACTCTAATATTAATTTTCTCAAAATCATAATGCAGAAACTTAAAAATCATGCCAATGATATGTCTGCAACACTTAGCTCAGAATCTAGGACTTAGAATTATGTCAGTTTGCTTCAGAATGTAGGTACTTGGAAGTATGCCAGTTTGACAGACCACCATGTTGACCTTAGGTTTGTCCCATACCACCCTCCATGAAATGCAAGCGAAGGTAGTAATTGTAAAGAGATAAGCACTCACACCACTTACAACTGGGTGAAAATGTTAAAATGCATATAAATTTTTTAAATTTACTTGTATTTTAATTAGCATAGTTACAAGTAAAGTAGTTGGTAAAGGCCAAAAGAACAGTCAACAACTTAGTTTTGTAGAGATTGCTAGGTAAACAAAGGCTAAAATATATCCATCCCTTAACTCAAGCTCATTTAAATGTTAATCAAAATTTGTGTAAACATAACAAAATACTACTATCATTAAATGAATCCAAATGAATCCCTGTTGTACACTTGTTGCACATGGGTTAATCTTATTGATCCCCTGCACATGGGTTAATCTTATTGATCCCCTCACAAAAATCCAGCCAAGTATTCACTATTCTTTTGGGGTTCATTAGTTCTCAAGCACATTCCATGTATATATCATGTATAACATCATTCAGACATGAACCAGAACCAAGAATTTAGTTAGTAATCATAGTTGGCATGATCATATTGCTGTTGTTAAGTCCTTACAACAGTGTTGCTGTCTGTGCATATAACAGAGATGAGTTTGCTACCTGAGAAGATTGTACAAGTGATGTCTTTACTATTGAATCTGAGCACAGAAATCAAGGTCGATTCCTATAGCTGGTTTGGTTGGTTTTCGTGCCCATTTCAAGGTGTTTGTGGTCACAGATTTCAAGTTTTGTACTATGCATTCAATGCTGTTATGTACTGCTGTTCTAACTTTTGTGGGAGATTTTCCTCAAGCTCAATAATAATTTTCTCTGTACTGGTTTTCCCGCTATAGGAATTTTCGAGGGTAATTGAATTTTGAACCAAACTATCAGCATCAATAAATAAAAGTCAAATTGTCAGGCAAGAAACACAACATAAAACCAATTATCAATACTTTTATCCCCTTACCATTACAATGTAAATTCTGCATACTGTCATAGATGATTGTTTACTGTCATAGACATAGTCTATGACAGTAAACTATCTGCATGTAAGTAATCATCTAAGATTAGAATTTACAGTATGTCTATGACATAGTTTACTGTAACAGAGTCTAATGCAAGTAATCATCTGCATGCATACTCTAAATTCTGCATACTGTCATAGTCTACATGATGATTGTTTACTATAATAGCCATAGCCATAGTTTACGGGAATAACATATATATCATGTGACAGCTCTAAGATAGTTGCAGTGTATGTCTATGAATGACAAACTCATGGTAGGAAGTGAAATTGATAAAGGAGGAGGATGTGCCAAGCAATGAATACTTACCAATTCTGTGTATGCTTAAAGTTATCTGCACAACTGAAGAGGGAGCTGGGTACTCATGTCTCAATCTGATTCTCTATATAAAATCAGAGTTTGCATAGGTATATACACAAATTTGTGTGTTCAGTTCATTAATTGAATCTTCGCTGCACAAAAAATGAACAAAAATAATAATACTCTGTCACTTGGAATTCTGACAGGAAGAACATTTAGACATTGATAATTTGGCTCTTTGTTGACTGATAAGAGTTTATATGGACATTCAGCCCTTTCAAAAAGCAATGAGATGTATTGCTGCTTTCACCGATTCATGAATTCACGAGCTGGAAAATCAGAGCTTATCACAGATTAGGATGTAGATAACTCTGTCTTGAGGGTAACAGAGTCTACATGATCCTAAAGGTAAGGGTTGCCATAAGGACTTAACTTCAATGGTTTGAAATTTTTCAGATCTTGGTGAAGGATTTAATTAGCCATAAAAGTGTTAAGATGGTAAAGAGATCTAATATTTACATATATGTTTGATTAGAACAATAACAGTCAACAAAGAAATGTGGTTGCATCTATAGAACTGACAAGTGTTACCAGAAAATGGATTTATTATGTAACCCATGACAAGCCCACTTAATCATGATACCTAATAATTAATCATTGGGCTGTGCAAAAGAGTTTTTATGACTCATTGATGGAAGTGATTAAGTATTATTGAAGTTAGAGTCTATGATTCTTTTTTTATTATGTTTAAGAAGTGCATACTCAGGCTTAAAGGATAATGACATAGAATGCTTAACCATTGTTTATTATACTTCAATCAATGTGAAGCCTAGAACTTAATCTCTTATCTAGGATTATGATCTAAAGTTGTATCAGTGCATGTATATTATGGGTTCACAATGTGATGCACAATGTCAATTCTGCATAAGAGCATATATAGAGAGGTCTTCCTATTCTATTCCATGTTGATCCTTGTATTGTCATATCATGTGACAGCTCTAAGATAGCTGCAGTGTATGTCTATGAATGACAAACTCATGGTAGTAAGTGAAATTGATAAAGGAGGAGGATGTGACAAGCAATGAATACTTACCAATTCTGTTTATGCTTAAAGTTATCTGCACAACTCAAGAGGGAGATGGGTACTCATGTCTCTTTACCATCTTAACACTTTGATGGCTAATTAACTCCTTCACCAAGATCTGAAAAATTTCAAACCAACAAGTTAAGTCCTTATGGAAACCCTTACCTTTAGGATCATGTAGACTCTGTTACCCTCAAGACAGAGTTATCTACATCCTAAGCTCTGTATTGTGATAGTAACTAATTGCCAATTCTCTTATGTAATCTTTGCAACAGATTCATATCTATCAAGTAGCTGCTTGGAAAGAATACATGTGTCCTGTTGCATGCGTGCCCTATCTTGCATCTGATAGGGAAAATAGAGATTTAGAAAACATATCTTCAATAACAATACAATTACCTAGTTGACTCGATCCTAACTTGCATGATTGCTCACCAAACCCTAGTTGGACATCTCATACCTTGTCTTGACCTTAGTTGGAGCCTGCACAACTTGGTGACTCATGAAAAACTAGTTGGTGCATGTGCAAGACTTGGTGATCTCATGTGTTTGTAGTTGACTATCCTAACTTGCATGATTGCTTGAACCAAACCCTAGTTGAACATCTCAAGACCCTAGTTGGAGCATGCAAGTATTGGTGATCATGTGTTTGTAGTTCACTCTCCTAACTTGCATTCAATTACGCACCAAGAAATGTAAATTTCAACAACTCAAGAACTTGTTATTTTCCGAACTAAATTTGGTAGTGTCTAAAGACACCGTTCTTGGCGCCTCCAATGTGCCGTAGATGGTGTTTGTATGCTAGGCACACCAAAGGCTAGACATTAGTAACATCATAAGAAAGAAAAGAGAACCCAATGAAAATGTGCAAACACGGTTTAAATAACGCACCTGACAATGCACTCATATAAGTAGGCCATCCGGATCATCTCTGGTGCCAATAGTGTCCATAAATCTTTCGTGCTCTATATGAGGTAGCAAGTATCGTACATGTGACCTATTTTTGTGAGCAAGTGTGCGGAGCTTGATGTTTGTACCAACTACTAGGTTGGTGAAGTGGTATACAATAGCTCCTGGTCTATAATCCTGATATGCATACCCACCCTTCCTTTTCTGTTGTGCTGCAAGTGTCAAGTACTCCCCTTTTATAACCATCGAGCCGGTTGGGAATTCAATATTTTCATCATCTGTAACAGGTTCTAGAAGGGTTTGTTTCCCCTCTAAGCAACATGCCAACCAATAGTCAGAACCCCATTCATTATTTTTTGGGGCAACCATTACATATATCTGACCTGTGAAAAGAAATAGGTCGAGTCAACAATTTATATTTTGTAAATAAGGTCTTGCATATCTAATTTCTACATAAATTAAATTATACAAAGGTCGAGTAAAAAATTTACATAGGGGGTCATTTTATTATTTAGGTACTACTCATGTACCTGCTTGTATGAGATCCGATATGTGATCATAGTCTCTAGAAATATGTGTCTGATCATCTTCCAAATGGTCTATTTCATTACCCCCATTGAAATTGGTACCAAGTGTCACTCGTTTCCATGTATCAACGGTATCAGTATGCTCACAATCATCCCATTCACCAATGCTACAAGAACTGCAAAAGCAAGCCTTCAATCTTGTCCAAATTTGTAGGGCCGAGTTGTCTGAGCTTCTAATTGAATGAAACCGTTGAGTTCCATGCACTGTGTTCACCCGAGGTGTTTGTGATCGGTCCACATTTGTAACCTCCCAGAATATTCTTTGCACTAAGTGTTTCCTTGTTGCTTGTTCTCCCATGACAGATGCACACCATTGGACTATAGATGATGCATCTCGAAGGCGAGCACCTGTAAACTTCATCTCTTCCCTTCGAAGGGCAGTTTTAATGCATGCACCAGCACCATCGTGCTCTCCTTTTCCATGACCAGTTTCAAAGTAGTTCCATACATGTGGCACCTTGTATTTTAGGTGCAACAAACACAACCATTCAAATACACGTGCATTCTTGAACTGTCCAGCACAACCGTCTGACCAAATGATATGACGATAAAATGGTATATCCATAGCTATCACGTGGTCATAGAATAATTTAAAGCAATGTTGCACGTAATGGATGTCATGGGTCCGGTCGTCACTTATGTAGAAGTGACTTTCTTTCAGTATCACACGTTTCTCTTCACTGCTATCTTGCCCATGTCGATACGTGATATGCACCATTATTCTCACTTGCTCTGAGTGATAGTATTGACTTTGAATTTCATTTTGTGGTTGTAGGGTGTAATTTTCAGCAAAGTCAACCACTGATAGTATTGTTCTGAGAGGGAAGGTGTCCCGGCATATTATGAATTGCTCATCTTGCCACCGTGCCATATACGAAACTCTGGAATAAAATCACATACTCGAACCTGGTACATGAATATTAATATGTCAATAAACCACATAAAAAAATGTGTGTGTACACGTGAATATTAATTTGTCAATATTCAAGAATTTACCTGTGAAGTCACCAATTTAATCTTCCTGCTTTCTTTCCCATCGTTTAGCTGATATGTCTCATACTGATAGTTCTGCTTCTCAACAATTGCATTCACGAATGCTTGAGCTTCACTTTCATGGATGCAATCAGACCATAAGGAAAGCCCACCGCAATTGTTGCAAGAATCGTCTACACATTATTTTAAGTAATGTGTCTGCCCAGCTTGCCTCGGACACATGAGGCTATGGATGAAATTGGCGGTACTGTACTTGAGAATTCCTGCACATGGTTAGGATGCAAAAAACGACGTATATGTGCAAATGTATGGTAATATAGGTCAAACTCTATGTGGTATCTACAACAACAAGTGTTCCGGATGGTATTGATTCTAACGTACTAAGGCTTGCATTTTTCAAAATATCTTTGCCCGAGCCTTAGCTCTACATGGGAAACTTTAAACATCTCGAACAGTTGAGTTTGTGTCATGTCAAGATAATTCTTAACATGAGATTCAGTGTCATGAGAACCCCTACAATGTTTTAACACATCCTTCGTGTTAGAAGAAGGCCTAGTGTTATCATGCCAAAACGTTTGCACTAGGCCCTTCACTGCTTCGACTAACTTCATGTCTTTGCGGGGAAGTCTACCGCTAAATTCCCATAATGTTTCCATTTGTCCCTCTACATCAAGGTTGTCTCTTCTTACTGAATATTTTTTAAGAGTCTTTGGATGTAAAGGAACAATTTCTGATGTGCATTTAAGTAAACGACGTTGCCTTGTGGATCTACATACAATTGATTCAGCCAATACACGATGAGCCACATTACAGTCTTTTGAACGAGTTTTTTTACCAATCGATGTGAATGCAGCAGCAAGAGATTTAACAATGTGATTACTTGATTCCATATTCTTCATTGTTGTTATGCGTAAATTTCTTCTAACAGTTGCCATATTTCTAGATTTAAGCAAAGATAAAAACAGTTGGCATTTACCAGCTTCGGATTTGTTATCAAAATATTGTTTCATTATTTGAGAAGAATGACGAAGGATAGTGCATTTAGCCACCTTACCTTCCATGGAAGTCAATCTGCTCTCGTCCACTTGTATTCTCTTAGGAGTTCTCTTTAGTTTTGATGCAAAATTTCTTGCCGTTTCAAATGCTGGAGTGACGTTTACATCCACTACCGGCTCACAACTTCGATTAGGAGATTGAACCATCGAACATGGTTGTTGCTGAGTCACATTTGCATCGGGGGTAACATAATTATTGAACTGTTCAGAAGATTGACCGTCTACTAATGGATGAATAATATCAACTTCCGTATAACTAGCTTCTTTTAAGGTTGCATTATCTTCCTTAGCCTCTAGGTCAGGTATCTCTTGAGGGGGAATGGGAACTATTTGCTCATCTAATGAATGCCGACGATTTCTTGAATCTTCCCTTTTTTTTTCTTTTTTTTTTCTGCTTCTTCCGGTGTAAGCACCTTCCTTGCTGACTTTCTTCTTCTATTACGTACATTCCCCATTGAAATCCACCCAAACCTGTACAAAACTATGCAATTATGTACAAGTAATGATAAAAATTTGCATGTCCAACAATTCTCTGTGCACGGGTTCAGACGAATTATGTCTTTTGATATGTTAAAGGTGGCCGACACAATGCCACCCTACATTTTCTATAAAACATGGATCGCACCTGTGATATATCACATATGCGATATTGAATTTTAGGTTTTTTATGGAGAAAAAGGGTTTTCCATATCGCATATGCGATATATCGTATATGCGATATATTGCATATACGATATATCGCATATGCGATTTAGTTTTCAAAGAGAATGTGTTAAATTTACATTGTGATCTATTTTTTTGTTACCTTTTCCACCTCGGGATTCTTACCTTTTCCTCTAATTGTTGTATATGCTTGTCTTCTTTTTCTTTAAATAGCATCAGATCTAGATATATTTGGTGATTTGGGTTGCATTTAAGAAAAAATATGTGTACATCCATTTTTCCATCTCCCCATCCTTATCCTTTTATATATATATATTTTAAAATATGATCTGGATACATCCATGGAAATATACACTTATATAGTTTTGTATGCATATTATGCATAAACATACATGCACATATACATAATCAAATAGTTATTTTATACAACAATAACTCTAATTATTTGAACAATAAATCTAATAATTTGAAGATAAAATAACTTTAATTATTTGAAAATAAAATAACTGGAATCAAAATAAATCTCAAACAAGTCCCTACACATAATTAAAAGTGAACTTTAAGACAAACATCCATGGAATCTATTGGTTTATTGGCTTAAAATAACCTTAATGTTTTTGTTTAGTTAAAATAGTAACTGAACATGAAGAACTTTCTTATACTTAGTGGTTGCAAGTCTTATTCTTTGTTTTTGTTTCATTAAAATATTAATTGGATATGAAGAACTTTCTTGAAAACTTATTCTTTGTTCAGATCAATAGATTTCATTATCTCATAATCTAAACATTCAGTTGTTAGCAAGATGATGATGATGAGGATGAGGGTGATGGTGATGATGCATCTGATGATGACTATGATGATGATGATGAGGATGAGGGTGATGGTGATGATGCATCTGATGATGACTATGATGATGATGATGAGGATGAGGGTGATGGTGAACATGAGGACGAGGCTGATGGTGACGATGGTGATGATGAGGATGAAGGTGACGATGAGGATGATGGTGAACAATGATGGTGATGATGAGGAGGATGATGAGGTTGTCGATGACGATGATGACCATGATGATGATGATGTTGAGGATGACAATGATGATGAGATGACCATGATGATGATGACAATGATGATGATGAGGATGAGGGTGATGGTGACCATGATGATGAGGGTGATGGTGATGATGGTGATGAGGATCGAGGTTGATGATGATGAGGATGAGGGTGATGATGATGATGAGGATGAGGGTGACGATGAAGATGATGATGAGGATGAGGGTGATGATGATGATGAGGATGAGGGTGACGATGAAGATGATGATGAGGTTGATGGTGATGAACGATGAGGGTGATGAACGATGATCATTATGAGGGTGATGAGGATGAGGATGATGAGGGTGATGAATGTGATGATGATGACCATGATGATGACCATGATGACGATGACCATGATAATGATGATGACCATGATGACCATGATGATGATGATGACCATGATGAAGCTAATGAGGATGAGGGTGATGACGATGATGATGATGAGGATGAGGATGAGGATGATGATGATGATGAGGATGAGGATGATGATGATGAGGATGAGGATGAGGATGAGGATGAGGGTGACGATGACCATGATGATGATGATGATGATGATGATGATGATCATGATGAGGGTGATGAACGTGATGATGATGAGGATGAGGATTATGATGATAATGATGATGAGGATGCTGGTGATGTTGAGGATGAGGGTGTCGATGAAGATGATGACCATGATGATGATGACAATGATGATGATGATGAGGAGGAGGATTATGATGATGATGATGAGGAGGAGGATGATGGTGATGAACGTGATGATGATTAGGATGAGGATTATGATGATGATGAGGATGATGATGCTGATGATGTTGAGGATGACAATGATGATGATGATGACCATGATGATGATGACAATGATGATGATGAGGATGAGGGTGATGGTGACCATGAGGATGAGGGTGATGGTGACGATGGTGATGAGGATCGAGGTTGATGATGATAAGGATGAGGGTGATGATGATGATGAGGATGAGGGTGACGATGAAGATGATGATGAGGTTGATGGTGATGAACGATGAGGGTGATGAACGATGATGATTATGAGGGTGAAGAGGATGAGGATGATGAGGGTGATGAACGTGATGATGATCAGGATGATGATTATGATGATGATGATGATGAGGATGCTGATGATGTTGAGGATGAGGCTGTCAATGAAGATGATCTGACCATGATGATGATGATGATGACGACAATGGTGATGATGATGACCATGATGATGACAATGATGATGATGTTGAGGATGAGGGTGTCAATGAAGATGATGATGATGATGATGATGACCATGATGATGATGATGACAATGATGATGATGTTGAGGATGAGGGTGTCAATGAAGATGATGATGATGATGATGATGACCATGATGATGATGATGAGGATGAGGGTGATGAACGATGATGATAATGATGAGGATGAGGGTGATGAAGAATGATGATGAGGATCGAGGTTGATGATGATGAGGATGAGGGCGATGATGAAGATGATGATGAGAACGATGGTGATGAATGTGATGATGATGAGGATGATGATTATGATGATGATGATGATGAGGATGATGATGATGTTGAGGATGAGGCTGTCGATGAAGATGATCTAACCATGATGATGATGATGATGATGATGACCATGATGATGATGATGAGGATGAGGGTGATGAACGATGATGATGATGAGGATGATGATTATGATGATGATGATGATGAGGATGATGATGATGTTGAGGATGAGGCTGTCGATGAAGATGATCTGACCATGGTGATGATGATGATGATGATGATGATGATGATGATGATGATGATGATGATGACCATGATGATGATGATGATGATGATGATGATGAGGGTGATGAACGATGATGATGATGAAAATGATGATTATGATGATGATGAGGATGAGGATGCTGATGATGTTGAGGATGAGGCTGACGATGAAGATGATCTGACCATGATGATGATGATGACCATGATGATGATGATGAGGATGAGGATGCTGATGATGTTGAGGATGAGGCTGACGATGAAGATGATCTGACCATGATGATGATGATGACCATGATGATGATGATGATGATGACGATGACCATGATGACGATGATGAGGATGAGGGTGATGAACGATGTTGATGATGATGAGGATGAGGGTGATGAACAATGATGGTGAGGATCGAGGTTGATGATGATGAGGATGAGGGTGATGATGAAGATGATGTTGAGGATGATGGTGATGATGAGGAGGATGATCAGTATGATGATGATGAGGAGGAGGGTGATGAGGAGGAGGAGGAGGAGGATGGTGATGATGACCATGATGAAGCTGATGAGGATGAGGGTGATGACGATGATGATTATGATGAGGATGAGGATGATGATGATGATGAGGATGAGGACGATGATGATGAGGATGAGGATGAGGATGAGGATGAGGGTGATGATGACCATGATGATGATGATGATGATGATGATGATGATGAGGGTGATGAACGTGATGATGATGAGGATGAGGATTATGATGATGATGATGATGAGGATGATGATGATGTTGAGGATGAGGGTGTCGATGAAGATGATGACCATGATGATGATGACAATGATGATGATGATGACGAGGAGGAGGAGGAGGAGGAGGATGACGGTGATGAACGTGATGATGATGATGATGAGGATTATGATGATGATGAGGATGAGGATGCTGATGATGTTGAGGATGACATTGATGATGATGATGACCATGATGATGATGACAATGATGATGATCATGATCATCATGATGATGATGATGAGGATGACGGTGATGAACGATGATGATGAGGATCGAGGTTTATGATGATGAGGATGAGGGTGATGATGATGATGAGGATGAGGGTGACGATGAAGATGATGATGAGGTTGATGGTGATGATGAGGAGGATGATGAATATGATGATGATGATATGAGGGTGATGATGATGATGATGAGGATGAGAGTGGTGATGATGATGAGGATGAGGGTAGGTCTATCAAGCCATTAACCATAAATTACCTATGATATTTTCTATTAGATCTATCAAGCCATGAACCGTAGATCAATGTTCCTTACCAACTACATAATGTATTTTTTGTTATACACTCGAATATTAAATACATGTTTTTTTGTTTGGAATCAAAATTGGGAGGAAAAATCAAACTAGCATCAAGGTGAAATTCATCATAATAGGGATGATTTTTGGGAACAATGGAGTAATGCTCTACTCCCAAATTTGTCCCCCCTCCACCAAATATTTCTCATAAAACTTAGCAATGTTTATAAAATGAACAACTAAGAGAACTTTTGAGAATATATATATATATATATATATACGTTGTCGTTTGTTATCCAAATAGAGTAAATGCAATGGTACAACTCATGGATAGAAGGAAATAAGCCATCAAATCAACATATTGACACATTAGATACTTAGTGTGAGAGTAGATCAAAGAATTCATGTTTTGATACTTTCAACATTGGAACTTTATTTCTCAATAATATAAGCACTAAGTGGATGGGTAGAAACAACTAAAGAGGGTTTGATGTTGATTGCGTCTTTCAAGAAACAAATCATTGAGAAGGAAGGTATACCTTTACCCCATGCACCTCCATGAATTCGTAATACCCATATGTTCTATTAACGCATATGCGATATAACGCACATGTGATATATCACATATGCGATATGGATAAGCTATATCGCATATGCGTTATATCGCATATGCGTTATTTGAAAATTTAAATATTCGGCGGGATTAAGGTTTGGCATTAGGTTTGGAAGTAGCTTCAGAATACCAAACCTATTGGCTAGGACAAATTAACTAGGGCTATTGCTCAAGTATTTTAGAACTTTATCAATATGCTCAGATTAGATCCCGTGTTTTGATATGACATACACAATATTTTTTTATGAAAATGTATGATATTGTAGAGTATGAAATGACGATTCTGAATATATAATTTTTTCCTTCAAAACTATGTTTTATTTATTTATAATTATTTTTCTAAATGACACACGTTAGTTTTCAAGAATACATACATCGATTGTTTCTTATATAACTTTTGATTTCCATCACCATTTCCCATAAAAACTATATGGTGCACTAGACGAGATCAAGCTCTGTGATCTTATATTAAGAAATCAAGGATTTCATTAATTTTTTCCCCTAAAGTGTTGCACCCACACATAAGGTTTTAATTTCAAGCTTTTCTGACTTCAATAATTAATAATAAAAAAATAATTCATGACAAATTCCGAATAAATAGTGTTGCACTAGGCCCATATGTCATTTATATGTCTGCAAGATTTTATCCCAAATGGACATCATTTACCTCATATATTGCTGCACCTACACAAACATATATGTTAAGATGTGCTGAAAATTTGAAAACCCACTTTCACGGAAAATAATTTTATAATCATTTTCACACATTTTCTCTGCATAATCCCTATATATTATGAAATCTGATTCAATTACCTATATTTTCTCTTTTTACTTCATCTTCAAATAAGTTAGGGAAGCACCCCTAATTGTCACCTAAAATCAGAGTTTTCCATTTATTCTAGTATTATGTGGCATCTAAAGTGTCCTTAAAGGAGTCCATGATTGTGCATCAGCCCTATATTCGTATAAGTAAAACAAAATAGACTCATTATTTTTACACATTTTTATTTTGCATATATCTGATCAAAATATTTTTGAAGGGTTTTCATAGGAGATTTGTTTTGTCGAAGGAGTTTTTTAACACAGAATTTTTCTTCTTATTTATTTCCAAGGGTTACATTCAAAGAGATTTTTCCCAAGGCACTTTTGCCAAAGATTTTGTGTTCTAAAGAATTTTTGCAAAGGAGTTATTTCTTTGCAAGAGGTTTTTCATAGAGGTTTTTTTTCAAGGTATTTTTGCAAAGTAGGTTATTTCTTTGCAATGGGATTTTTCAAAGAGTTTTTTTTGCAAAAATGTATTTTTATTCTTATTTCTTTCTAGAGGTACATTCAAAGAGTTTTTCTCCAAGGCACTTTTGCACAATAGTTTGTATTCTAAGTTATTTTTGCAAAGGAATTATTTCTTTGCAAGGGGTTTTTTCAAAGAGTTTTTTTTTCAAGGTATTTTTGCAAAGTAGGTTACTACTTTGCAATGGGTTTTTCCAAAGAGTTTTTTTGCAAGGTATTTTTGCAAAGGAGTTTTTTTTTCCAAAATATTTTTATAAGTTGTTTTTTCAAAGAAGGTTTTTTTTTCCAATGGTTTTATAAAGAAGATTTATTTACAAGGTGTTCTTATTTTTTTCCAAGGGTTTTTTCAAAGGATATTAAAAAATCATGGGAAATAATAGAAACCATAAAAAAAAGTGATCATAAACATGATGACGATGCTAATAGGGAAAACAAAAACTCAGAAATAGAGCCAAAAGAGCAAGGGTTACAAAAATAGAAGAGAGAATTGCAGATATAAGAACATATTTACATGACACTGTTGATGAAATGGAAATTGAAAATAAGGTACAAGAAGAACAAATGGAAGTTGAAGACACCATTGTTGAAGATGTAAATAGTGATTTACATGTTAATGTTGATGAAGTCAATATTGAAGACCAAAATCAAGATCTAGAAATTGGACCTGGTATGTATATATCATGTTATTGTCAAATTCATTTTTTATAATGAATTGTATCTTTGGACATATGTTAAATTAAATTTCCCTTGATGTATAGGTACTTTCACCATTGATGATGAAATGTTAGAAGACATTGATTGCAACAAATATGGAGAAAAATTACTCATACATGTTGCATGATATCGTGCTATAAAATTTATGATGAAATTCTCAAGGATTGTTCAATAGCAGGACAAGCGCAAATTTTGAGATGTTTATTGGTTTCCAAGAAGTTAGAATGTTCTATGTTATTATTGGGTATTCACAAGGCCACAAAAGATTCGAAACTAAAACATAATGTGATAGAAAATATAGGTGATGCAATAAAAAAAATTGGAAAATCCAGAAAAAAAGATACCAGTGCTGCACGTAGAGCAATTCAGGAAGCAATTGTTTCAGCTAGTACTAGACAAAAACGTTTGACAACACAACTAGCACAAGCAATTGGAACCTCAAGAAAGACATTATACAAACATAGAAAATTCATAATGCAAATAGATGAAAATGATGAAATTGCTTGCTGGGAAATTATTTGTAGACAATCTTACAAAGATAGAATGGAAGAAGGTGTTAAAGATATTGTACATAAATATTGGTTGGAACATGCTCGAATTTCACCAAATTCGAGGGATGTGATACAACAAAGAGTATCACGAAATGTATATGAAAGCCGTCCGAAACATATAATGGAAATGACACAAGTACAATTGTTCAATAAATTCAAGGAGGATCATCGTGGAATTAATATGTCAATCACTACATTTGTGCAACAAAAACCATGGTATGTTAGACCTATTACTATGTGTGACACATATTTTTGTCATTATCATGTGCAATTTTAATTATATTACGACATGTTTCTTGAATTTGGTAAAATGTTTTGGACAAATTCACCACCTCTGCCCATAATACATGAATTCATATCTCAAACTCCATGTGAGAGAAATCACGATGAAGTATTTTATAATAAGAAATGCGTCAATGGAAAACATTGCCATCGCCGTGGAAATATTTTTTTATTCCACAATAAATATCCTATCGATAATGATCAGTGGCTTTCAAATGTGACCATTGATTGGAGAAGATATTAATACAACAATTATTCTACAAGTTCTAGTGTTGCACATTCCAAAAGAATTGATTTGCGAGAAGATAAATTATGTGTGACATATTTTATCAAGAAATTTGAAAGTGAAATTTATAAATACACCAAGCATTCGCATACAGCATGATGGAAAGACCTTCCATTCAAACATTCCTATGAAATTTTTCCAGCCCGAACAATTTTGTCTGTGGTTGATTTTGCATAAAACTACACATTTGCTGCACAAAAAAATATTCAAAGTGAATACTATCATTCTAACCAAGTTTCGATATTTTTCCATGTTCTATATAGACATTCTCAACAATATGTTGATAGAATTGAAAGCACGTGTGACAATCAAGATGTGATTAAAGAATATCATTTTTATATCAGCGATGATTGTTCACATGATACACATTTTATACAACATTGTATTGAAATTTTTTTCTATGATTCACTAAAATGGTGTGAAGTTAAATTTAACGAACATTGAATATGGTCAGAAGGATGTGCAGGAAAATTTAAATCTTCACGATCATTTTTTTTGTTATGCCGACTTCATAAAGCACTAAACATTAAACATCGCTGGAATTTCTTTGAAATTGGACATGGAAAAGGTGAACATGATGGTGCAGGAGCATGTATAAAAAGAGCACTTTGAAGATGGAAAATGAACCATTCTTCTAGATGATTCCATTCAGCTATAGAGGTTGTCCAATGGTGTAAATCACATCTAATCCATGGTAGTCAATAATCAAAAGATGTGCGCAGGTATGCACACAATTTTTTTAATTTATATTAATTGTCAATTTTAAAACATGTATGTAATAACATTGAAGTATTTGTATACTAACATTAAAAGTTGTCATTTGTGATTTATCATTTATTGTTTAGGTTTTTTTGGCTTGCTGGGGTCCAAGATATAGATAGATCAATACCATACAAGGCTAGCACCATACATGGGACTAGAAAACTTCACTCTATTCAAACAAAATCCTTCCAAAATGTGTTTGCATTTAACAGTAGAAATCAATCATGTTTTTGTCATATTTGCACTGAAAATGTTGAATCTACAAAATTTTGTGAAAACATAACGAACAACTATGTAAAACATTGGAAACACACAGAGATTAATCCAAAAGGGAAAATGCCACTAGCAAGCATAGAAGAATTAGAATCAGAAGAAATAAAATATGATCTGATGGTGATAGAATTTCATATCTTATTATTGAAAGTAATGATCCTTTTGATTGTTCATTGTTGTCCATCACCTTATGTGTATATAGTCAATTTAATTCACTTAAAAACTCTAAATCCAATTGTAATTTGCATAGGAGATGTTTTCACTATGATCGCACCTTTAGACAACAAAAAGAAATGTAAAATATTATTTTATGTGATGCACTGAAGGAAAATCTGAAGTTATTGGAGGACTACAATGATAACAGATTTACATACGAGAGATGATCCATCATTTTAAAAGGCTATTTTTTGCAGCAGACCCATATGACTGAAAATTATGTCTACTTTCAGGATTATGACCCTGATGTTATATGTTGTGAGTATAGTCATTTAGTATGTGCATCTCGAATAAATCAAGTTCCATCGAAAAAAAAACTTAAAAAATAGAAAATGAAAACTATCCAAATATGACCATGAATGGATAATTGAGGACGACATTCCATTGCGATGTTGTTAACTATATCATTTCTTGTTTTATGTTAAGATTGGCTATCATGCTCAAAGATGGATTGATGTTTTAGAATTCAGAATAATTGTGTACTTAGTCATTTAGTATATTACCTTATTAGAATTCAGAATTGAACTTTAATTTATTAGAATTCAGAATCAAGTTTCTAATGTTATCTTCGTAATAAAAAATATTAAAATTCAGAATCAAGTTGCTAATGTTACCTTAGAAGTCATGGATTGAAATTTAATTTATTAGAATTCAGAATCGAGTTGTTAATGTTACCTTAGAAACTTCATGGATTGAAATTTAATTTATTAGAATTCAGAGTCAAGGTTCTAATGTTACCTTAGTAATAAAAAATATTAGAATTTTGAATCAAGTTGCTAATGTTACCTTAGTAATAACAAATATTCCATGTGAGGCAGAGGCATATTTCCAATGGAAATGAATAAATTAAAGTACTATGATGAGAGATAATATTCTAGTTAAGTATATGACCTTTATCTAAACTTTGATTGTGAATACAAGACTTGAGTTAGGAAAATTGCACCTATCGAAAATTTCTAACATTTCCTAAGATTCATTCCTAACATTTTCCACATTGATTCCTAACATTCCCCATATTCATTATTAACATTAGATTGCACTTATAAAAAGTTCCTAACATTCCTATCAAAACTTCCTAACATTTCCTTTCATTTCTAAAATCTCCCCCATTGATTCCTAACATTCCCCATATTCATTCTTAACATTAGATTGCACCTATCAAAACTTCCTAACATTGATTCCTAACATTCTCCACATTGATTCCTAACATTCCCCATATTCATTCTTAACATTAGATTTCACCTATCAAAACTTCCTAACATTCCTAAGATTCTCAACTTCTCAACACTAAAAATATTTTACATATACAAACATACATAAATTTAATAATGCATATATTCATAATATGTAAATTCAATATACATGTATATAATAATAAAAAAACAATATGTAAGGTCAATGTACATGTATATAATCCAAAAAAACAATCATGAACATGTGAGTTAAATGTACATATGTAAAATCCATATCAAAACTTCTTAACATTCTCAACTTCTCAACACTGAAAATATTTTACATCTACAAACATACATAAATTTAATAATACATACATTCATAATATGTAACTTCAATATACATGTATATAATAAAAAAAAACAATACGTAAGGTCAATGTACATGTATATAATCCAAAAAAACAATCATGAACATGTGAGTTCAATATACATATGTATAATCTAAAAATTAAACTCCTTGATGTCCAAAACAACTACAATATATATATCAACAAAAACATAACAATATAAATAATTCTCTAAATGGAAGTCCAGCACTATCCTCCACTAGGGTCTTTCTTTCAACTCATAATAAAAAAAATTATGAATATCATAAATTATTTAAACAATTTTAAACTAAAATCAAAATATTGAAATATTAAACTAATATCGAAGAACAATTCAATTATTAACAAAATTACCTCAAATTCTCTATCATCCAATGGAGTCTTTCCTTTCCCTCTAAAAGGTGGAGGATACTGTCAAAACCCTAAAATTTCACAAAAAAATAAAATTTTGAAATAACATAAAATGTTGAGTCTACAGTTCTTTTAACAGTTAATGGCTAGCAAAAAGAGAAACCGTTAATAGATTAATTTGCATAACTCAATTATGTTATCTCATCAGTTTTCTTATTAACATAATCTTAATTTTATCTTGTGCATTAATTCTACATTTGGTTTACTGGTGAGTTCTATTTATGACAGTAGGTGAAATCTGACTTTGAATTTTGGGGTTTACTTAGGATTTATGCTAATACAGATGGATTATTTCTCCTTACAAGTTTACAGGTATAAATGACCAAGTATCGTCTTTAAATTCATAAAGCATCATGCAATATTTCTATTTGCAAATAATAAGCTTAGATTATAAGCTGCTGTAATTCAACCTACTTCTGTAAGGTAACATAGTTTGTTTTATTCTATTGCTCTTGTAAACGAAGTTGAGATGATTGTATTTCTTCCTGTCGAATATGTAGCGACAATAATACTTCCTTTAGTTCTGAATAGTTTATTTTATCTGCTTGATATTCTTTATTTTCAAAATGCATATCTTAGCAATTCTATGTTACATTTCTTATATTTGGTTCTGTTTAAGAACAACTTCGAGGGTTGATATTTTTCTTATCAAGACAATATTTATCCTCTTATATTAACCTTAGTAATTTGGTAAGAATGTAAAACTATACTCCAAGTGATAAGAAACTATCACAACTTCTAAGATAAGATCTCATGGATCTGTATTAAGTCAAAGCGCTCAGAGGGAAATGTTCTTACCTTTCACTTTGCCATTACATAGTTTGTTATCAAAACTTGGCTAGTTTCTAAGATTTAAAAACATGCATAAACTATTTGTTTATCGTCATAAAAGATTGTATTAGTGTTACAATTACATAATACTGATGAACCTACTCAAACGACACTATGCAAATTACTCTAGTTGAAAGTTATGTAATCATTTACACCACCATGAAGAGAACTCAAACTAAAAGATAGTTTTCTTAAACAATATATTAAACTGTTTATAAGTCCATGACGTCATAATTTATCCTAAATACTATAGGTAACAACTTAGTTATTACACCCTATTTCACAATGATGATATTACTATAAGCTTTGATGGTTTGTAACTAAATCAAAAGGGGTTAATACTCCCCTATACACTATGCATATAACTAAGATAATGTTAATATAATTTTGTAATGTTTCCCCACGATACTCATTAGTATACATTACTATTTAAAAGGAAATAAAATCCTCACTAGCTTTTACTAGCGATATTTCATAACATAAGTTTTATATATTACATAGAGTATTTCTTTGGGTTACAAGGCTAAGGTTTATGTTGTGTAATAAGTCAATGTTATAACAACGTTGCAAACCCATGCCAATGATGAACTAGATGTTAACGTTTAACAATTATCATAATGTTGTGAACCCACATCAATGACAAGCTATGCACTAAGCGTTGACATGATTATTGAATGATTTGAATCCCATGCAAGTATAATGCGATTTTGATTAAATCATTGGTGATTAAATTGATTTTTGGAACACAGGGGACTATAGAAAGTCGACCCACTGTAGGATTTATTTGATGCGGCCACGTGGAATTTTCTTGGCCATGCACTGGTTTCTTATATAGTCGTCAACCCTAATGCTTGGCTTATTTGCTCTCCGATATT
Organism: Pseudotsuga menziesii; assembly: GCA_001517045.1. NCBI lineage: Eukaryota > Viridiplantae > Streptophyta > Pinopsida > Pinales > Pinaceae > Pseudotsuga > Pseudotsuga menziesii. The sequence goes on along the minus strand of LPNX010820671.1, from coordinate 40,656 downwards.
TGCGTTGGACCTATGGGCAGCTCTGCAAGCTCTCATGGTGGTCGTGAGTTGCAGAGACTCCCTCGCTGGTGTTTGTCATGTCCTTATCCCTTGAGTTGGTTTCTATTATTCTCCTTCACTGCAACATCTTTCATTTGGTCACAGTTCACTGCTTCTCGTTGCACATGGCTTACGGCTACTTGAAATTCCTTTTTACTGCTCCTTCTGTAGTGGTGTGTCCTTGGTGAAAGATTTGGGCTTATTCTATGTAATGGCGTAGCTACTTCGTCTTAGGGTTCTGGAGTTTAGTTACCTATTTGCTTTCAATGACCGTCCAGCTCCATGCTTGCAGACTCCTTGTAGCCATTACTCAGGCTTACCCCCTCTGTTGTTAGTTGTGAAATACCAGAGTCCGTCATCTCCATCCTCGGCGAGCATGAGGGTTCTACTCTTATTGATGCTGGTTGTAGTGTTACTGTGCGTTTAGGGCTCCATCATTTTTGTTTCCATCTTAGGTAAGTTATCATTTAACTGCCATTACTATTACATTTTCAATCTGCACAAGGGTTTTAATTTTTTTTTATTAAACTCTGTTTCTTTTGCATTGCAGGTTAACTTGTCTTCAAGGTTGACGGTCGTGCTGCATAAATGGCTCCTCATGTAGTCTATAGTAAGCTCAGGTTTTGAATCTAGTTTCCCATGCTTGAATAGACTCTTGCGTTTGGATTAGTTCTCAGCCATGTTGCACCGAGTATTGGGTTGTTGTCCTTCGTTTTTATGGTTTTTGTTTTGATTTATCTCCCTTGCTTTTCGCGAGGTGACTACAGCTTTAAGCTATGACTTGTAAAGCTCCTCTTGTAGTTGTAATGAACTTATAGTTTTGTAATATGATGTATATGCTTGTTCATACTCCATATCTAAATATGGGTGCTCAACTCCTCGTTGAGGTTTTGTACTCTGTTAAAGTTTTTGGCTTACATTCAGTCTCCACACTTGTTGATATAATATAAATATTTTTAATACTGTTTGTGTGTAAGTTAAATTTGTTCTCCTTTATGTTTTTGTATTTTATCTCTGTGTAATGAATTTAATTTGTTCTTTTAATGGTTATATAAAAAGAACTAAGCTTACTATTTATCCTAGGTTACTACTGTAATGGATTTGCATATAAGAAAACTTGGTAGTTTCTCCTTAGAAATATGAGCTATGGGTTTTACCCTATTTAACTTTTATAATGATAATTTATGTATTGTTATTTCATTAAGTTTGATTACTGTCAAAAGAATTTAAAAATATTTTAATGGCTCGAGGAATTCCAGGTTAGGGTTTATGGAAATAATCTTTATTCTTTCTTTAAAGATTTCTCCAGTTTGTAAAAAGAATTTATTTTTGATTTATAAACGATAATATTTATGTTAATAATATTATTAGTATATAATACAAATACTTAAGCTTGTATTTGTGCATACACTTTTTTAAATAAGACTCTGACTAATCTGTAACAATTTATTGCTTATACTTGTACATAAAATCCAACCACTAGATTATGACTTGGTTGTTCTTATTAGAACAAGGGTATTATTAAATTAGGGTTTGACCCTACAGTTCTCTTTTGCAGAAAGATAAACCTGTTAGTATTTACAGTACAGTTCTTATATAGATTGCAATGCTAATTTATTAAATTCTTATTGTTTTTTCTGAATTGTTATCTAATGTTTTAGTAGGATTACTTGTAAACATTAATTTAGTAATATCTGTTAGTTTTTAAACTATTATTAATTCTACTAAACTGGATATGGTATCTGATACCTTGTTTGAACTGAAAGTAAATAAGTCGTTTAGCTTTATTTCTTCTACTCCATAGCATGAGTTAATAAGTATGATACAAAGAAAATAAACATGTATCATAGCACAAATTAACATCCTGCATAATTTAAATTCGATATAAAAAAATAAGATACTGTGTATAACATAATCTATTTTCTATTAGAGTATTTACAAAGAAGATTCTTCTACGTGTGCTCAGTTATTTCTATTTCTTTTTTCTAATGTACTTACTTACATAATCTGGTTAACAAGAACATATAAGAACAGGTTATTGTTCTTTGCTGATAATAGTCTTCATACATAAATAAATTATGCTGATATAATGAAATGCATAATACATCTACTCATTTCAGATTCCTATCATATCTTCATCTATTTTAAACACACTACATGTGCTAGAGTACAGTCTGGTTTATTCCAGACGGGGAAAAACACAGGTAGGATTATTTTTCATCAAGTACAGATTCAACATTCAAATAACTAAATGATTACAAGCTTTAACAGTTCACTACAAAACATATAAATCATTCATTCTCAGATATAAACATTTAACACAGTAACTAAAAGACTGTAGAACCTATTTTAAGCTGGACAACAACAGCGTGGGGAGGCCGTCCCTCCCTACCAACTCATGGAGAGCACTCAAACAGTGACTTTTCAAGACCCCTGAGCCTGTTCCTGGTCTCCTTGGCTGAGAACTGGTGGAGCAAGCAACAAAATACTAGTCCAATGACTCAGTACTAACTCTGCACTTAGCAGCAAGATCCTTCAGCTGAATAGCTATACTAGATCACTTTATGTAGTTTACCCCTTAAACACATTCCACAAATTACCTTCCCAATGAAATCCTTTAAAGTACATTCACTTGAATGGTTCTCTTCTTAGAATGAGCAGCCTCAGCTCTCTTTAATGGGCTTTTTTATTAAGATTGCGTAGGTCTTTTTTGGGTTAGTTGTCATTAATTGAGCCACCTGCTCTGATCCAACTTTCTTGGGGGATCATGACCCCAAATGTAGGAAGGTTTCCACCTGCAACATTGGAAGTGTTTGAGGATGCTGCCACTTGTCTATTTGCTCTCCACCCAGTCTCCTTCACCAACTTGACCAGTAACACTCTTTTTAACATCTCTCCCAAGCTGTTGTCTCCACTTTTATTTATTTATAATTAAATATTCAGAATTACATTCAATATCCTTAACTCTGTTGAATCATCATTTCCAACTTAGCATATAATTTAACATAATGTATTGGAATAAAGTAAAATAAGATAATATTATTTTGAAAAATTGGGGCATGTGACAGATACCCAAGCTACAACATGTATATAAACAATTTATGAATCTTACAAATTATTTAAACTATTTTAAACTAAATTCAAAAAAATAAAATATTAAACTTACAATTCCACCACTATCCTCCAGTGGAGTCTACATGTTGCCTCGAAAAGATCAAAGAGACCCAAGCTTCAACATATATAAAAGCAATTTACTAATGTCAAAAATTATTTAAACTATTTAAACTTTAATATCAGAGAACAATTCAATTATGAACAAAATTACCTCGGTGCCAATATCGACATCCATTAGAGAACCTATATCTTCATCGCCAATTTCAATATGTTCTCTTTGCTTAAAATTTAAATTTTGTTTTAAATAAATAAATCATAGTAAAAGAAAAAAAAAGCTTAAGCAATTAAGTTAAAACCGAAAAAAAATAAAAAAAATCATTAGCTCACAATAGATGGAAACCTAAAAAGTTTTAATCTAATGAAACCTGCATGGATAAGTAAAATTAACAATAAGATATATGTATATTTGAAACATAAATATAAATATGTAAGTAATAAATATACCTCTCCAAAATGCTCTTCTACATTTCCAACATTTTGACTAGTGGAGACTTAAAAATTATGTTCATTTAATAGTCGAGAAAACTGAAACCAATAAAAATTTACGTAATGTATTTATTACTAATCATAAAAAATAATAATATCATACATAGATATAATGTAACAAAAAGTTCAATTCAAAATAAATAAATAAAGTAAATAGATTGAAAGTACAAAAACATCTCCTATACTTGACGTGTCATTAGATATTCTATCCGAAGCTATATCATGACAAACCTTTGCATAGGCCTTTAGATGTTCAATGACCATATGATCTAACTCGTCATTTGTTTTGTAAACAAAATTTTGCTGAATAGTGGATCGAGCCCTCTCTCGACTCAATCCAACATCAACTCCTACAAATGACGAAGCTAAACATTTGGCAACATTATGCCTTGCAGTTGTCCCAACTTGTGATGTGGGCTCCATATCTGATTTGTAAGTCACAAGCCTATGTGGATGAGATATCTGAGGTAGAGGTCGAAGAGTACTGGGATCTCTAATAGCACCTTTTTCGATTGCATATCCTCCCCTTTCCAACTACATAAAACTTGGAATGAATATAAGTATAGTCTATATTCATATTTAAAAAACATTTGGCATAAAAAACCTAGCAAAATAATTAGGAACCTCATCGTTCCATGGAAACCGACTATAGGCTGCAAGAAACCAATCATATAAAAAATTTGCAAGTTCATGGTGCTTAAAATATTGCACTTTCAATGCTTTACACTTTAGGCCCTCTTTGAACTTAAAAATTGAGTTGGCCTGTTCTCTAGTCACTCTCTCCTTCACAACAACCCATTTGTCTAGACCCATCACTTGTGCCTTTCTTCTCTACATCAAGGCAACAAAACCCTCTTTTGTTGGTCCAAGATCCTCATATACCTCATTAAAATTTTGTAATGATTGCAAAACCATATCTATACTTTGTTTGTTCTTTGGAGCAAGATCCAAACTAGAAAGATCATTTTGTAGCTTGTCATAATGAAATCTGCAGATTTCAAAGGTCGTTTGTTGAAGACCACTTTCCCATGGAAGCTCCTGAGGTAAATCTGATGGATAGGTCGTAATGGGTGTACAACCCTGAGCTAGTTGAACATATTGCATCCTAGCTTGACCTTCGCCACCCTATGTAGGATGGCGAGCCTCTTGCAAACCTTGCTCTGCATCCACGCTTGTTTCCCGTATAGAAGTTCGAGATCCATGTTCACCCACAAAGGATAAGGGGGAATCATCTCTACCACTATCGCCTTGTCGATGATCAGATGAGTGTGAACTATACAATAAGCTTGAATTCTGAGGTGAAGTCGACAACCTTCGATTATCATTTGGGACACCAAATTCTGAAGAATGTGATGACCTCCTATGCTTCTGTCTCAAAGGATTCTCTCTTTCCATTTGATATCATATCTACAGGTTTACACAAATATCAACTCATAACATATTCAAATTCTCCATGTTAATTCCTCAACTTTAAAGACCTAGCTACTAAAAAAACTAAGTTTTTAATAAGGACCTAGATGTTCCTAATATTATCTAATAGTTCCTAAAATGAATATAGCTAATTTATTATCTAATAGTTGTTAAAATGAATATAGCTAATTTATTGTTAGATGTATGAGAAACTAATGTACCAATCTTTATGTTTTTGATGTTTTAAATAAATGGAACCAATATGGTCAAATATTAAGTAAAAGTTACATTTTTTTATGTCAAGGAATCAATTCATGAACATAAATCTTAATTTAAATCCTAAATTAATACATAAATCATACCTACAAATACTTTCATTATTCCATAGAATCATAAAAAAATGTTCTCGATTTGAATTATTACGATAGGTGGTTACAATGTAAGCAATAAAAAATAGAAACAATTAAAATCATACTAGTCATCTTTGTCTAGTAAGCCACCCAAATACAAACAAAGTAGGAAGTAAGCAATGGTAATCATAGAGCTAATATTGGAGTAGTGGGATAAAAATTTTGATTTATTTTGTATTAACTACATGGGACATTATAGGTACACTCATTAGCAATATACATACTTACCATAATAAGAGACATGTTATAATAAAATAGAGTATAGGAAGTAATGTCATAATTTAATTCCAAACAAAAAGATGTTGCACTTTGTCCATTTGGACATAATTCATGCACTCTGTCCACGGACAGATTTCATCCACTCTGTCCATGTGGATAGAGTACATGTGGACATAGTTCATGCACTCTGTCCACATTGATAGAGTTTATGCACTCTATCGAAACATTAACTATCGAATGATAAATGTGGGTAATAGTATATACCTTGAAGAAGAAACAAGTAAAAGAATTACTACTTCCGCTTCCTTTAAATTTTATGTGTAGATACTAGTCATGGAGTAATTGGAGTTATAGATTTGATCAATCATATCTATAACTCTAAATACTCTGCGACCCATATCTACAAATAAATATAAATGAACCTTCTTTATATAAATGACTCTGCGACCCATATCTACAAATACACTCGAACAACGAAGGAAGCAAAACAAACCAACCACCGAAAAAATGAACGATACCTCCCAACAATGTACAAAAAGTTATAGCATGAAAAGTGTAATCATCGACATTTGCATATTACTTCATATTAATACAGGTTGTAATCAGCTCAACTTAGAGCTTAGGTGTAAGTAGTTTACTTTATATATATTATTTATATAACCCTTTGTATATGTTAAAGCTTAGTTTCACAAACAAATCTTACTTTTATGAATGCGGAGTTGATCTATGGATATTTATGGGCTTAATACCCAAATCAATCAATACAATATCCTAATATAATGGTAAGTATAAACTATAAGTAATAAGCATTGTACAGGTTATTTGTGGTTTTTTTATGACATAGATTAATGGAAATAATACTAACCTCAGTATAATAATAATTGTTATTTGTAATATTTGGTATTTTATATTAGAAATACATAGATCAAATGGATTGGTAATCATAATTATAGGTTAGATGTCCTTGTTATTTGTACTATAATAATACATTCCACTATTTTAATGATTATGGTTATCCTATATTTGTGACATAACATGAAACATGTAAAACTATAAGTAGCTACATGCACATAAACCATATTAAACTAAGTTGTAATTATTTGCTAACCCCTATAGAACTTTAATGAATGAGCTTCTGAATATCTCTTCTTAGGTTAATTTATTGCACTAACTGAAGGCCTAGCTTGTGCAGTCTCGCGGAACAAGCCTCCAATGGAAGACTACTGAGCTCATACAGGGACAGAGTTCACAGTTCATGAACTCTGTCCATATGGATAGAGTTCATGAACTCTGTCCACGTGGACACAGTTCGAACTCTGTCCACGTGGATAGAGTTCATGAATTCTATCCATGAGGAAGGTGATGATGCCAAGTATGTTTTGTTTGTTACCCTAATTGACTCTTCATTCTGGAAAAAATATCAGAAAACCAAAAATGAAATGAATATATTTAAATGCACACCTATGCCTCCACTTTTCTTCATCCCAACTTGTACCTTATTAAAGCCAAAGCCAAAATATAACTATAATTGTAACTTTGATATGCAAATACTAAAATATCAAATTTTGACTTTAATATCCAAATATTATAATATTATTAGGTCCATCAAATCTCAATACTTGAATTTTTTTTTGTTTATGATTTATATAAAAACAACTTAAAACACTTATGCTAAGTATAGCCAAATCCAAAATATAACTATAATTGTAACATTGATATGCAAATACTAAAATTTCATATTTTGACTTTGATATGCAAATATTATAATATTATTAGGTCCATCAAATCTCAATACTTATATTTATTTTGTTTATGATTTATATAAAAACAACTTAAATCCCTCATGCTAAGTAAAGTGACGAAGGACATAGTTTATAAACTCTGTCCACATGGACAGAGTTCTTGAACTCTGGCCATGCAGAGTTCATGAATTCTGTCCATGGATAGAGTTCATGAATGAATACCTTCCTCATAATACTTGTGAACTAAAATTAAAATTAAAAGAAATCTACACTACTAATTAACATGTGCAATAAACTTTAAGATAAAAAAACTATAAGATAAAAAGAACTACGATGAATAGGAAATTTAAGCCATTGGCTACAACAAGCCATGAATCTCTTTGTTCAAAGTTCGGATTATAAAAAAATTTGCAAAAACAAATACCAGACAAGAAGAGGATAGACCACGAACAAACCTCCATGAACAGACCCTGATTAGACCCTCCATGAACAGACCACGAACAAACATCCACACCGAGAGGACGCCAGAAAGGTGGCGGAGTGGTGGAAGTACACATCCACACACAATAGGAAGGACTGCACGCAAGGACGGGGACGACGGGCGACAAAGCAGGTGGTGGGACGGGTACAACAGGTGACCAGGCAGGTGGGAGGACAAGCACAACGGGAAACGCTGCGCTGAAAGGTGGCGGAGTGGTGGAAGTACACATCAACACACAATAGGAAGGACTGCAGGCAAGGACGGGGACGACGGGCGACAAAGCAGGTGGTGGGACGGGTACAACAGGTGACCAGGGAGGTGGCAGGACAAGCACAACGGGAAACGCTGCAGGTGGTGGAAGACAGGAGAAGACTGAAAGCGGAAAGCATGAAAATGGGGCCGCGACCGACCTTTTAGCCGACCTTTTATCTAGAACAACTGTTTTGCCGAATAATTGTTCGGCCGAATGATTATTCAGATGAATAAAAATAAAACCACCGGTCAAAATTACAGGCCGGCTATGCGTTCCATCAAATTAAATGGGTCACTGTTATTCAGCTGAATAAAAACGTTATTCGGCCGAATAAATATAGTTATTCGAACAAATAAAGTCCGCTATGTTGCTTGGAAACCCAATTCTCGAAGTGTTACCCAACTTAGTGTTTTCACCCATATATATATATATATAGGTTTTCAACCATAACACACTTATTTCCAATTTTGTATTTTTTCACAAAGGCCTACCCAAGATAGGTTAGGGTAAATGAAAGAGGGAATCACTAATTAAAATAGATAATGCATGTTGCAACATCAATGGACCAGTACATTGAATATTGAATTACTTTGATAAGATCAATAATAATAGTGAAATTTTAATATTGGCAGTTGCAACAATACAATAATGCATGTTGCATCTTTGATTAATCGTGTGATTACTCATAAGCAGGTTGTGTGTTAAATGAATAAGAAAATTAGTCCAGAGTGAAAATTTCATTCGTGTCTGAATTGTTGTTGGTAATGTCATAGTGCAAATTTTTATTTACTAGTTGATCGAATAATTGTTTTTTAAAGTCTTCTGGCCCAAAATTGGTCGTCAAATATATTACAATGTCTTTTGCAAAAACTTTGCAAAGGAATTAGTCTGTATTTTAAACGATAATTGGAAAGAAAAAATTGAATATGTTACATCATGGTTACTATAACGACAATTGAAAATAAATAGTTTGATCTATTTAATACACCGTATATTCTGTAAAACAATCCTCAAAGTTTCATTAATGTTGACAAAGTATTTGTTCAGATGCCAAGAACCAACCTACGCATTGATTCCAACCGAGGAATTGCAGCATGCACATGAGTGCAATTCTCCTAAATACTTTGCCAAAAAATTCATGCTCGGCCATATGTCGATAATGATCCAAATCTACTACTTCTATAATCTTTAGATAATTTTATAAGTCTGATTTTTCTCTCAAAAAGGTCGCTTTAATGAATAGATGTCTTTGTTGAAACGTTGAAATTTTACATGAATTATGGAATTTTATAAGTCTGATTTTTCTCTCAAAAAGGTCGCTTTAATGAATAGATGTCTTTGTTGAAACGTTGAAATTTTACATGAATTATGGAACTGTACAGATCATTGGTTTTTGCTGTGCTTTTGCAGAATGTTAACTGAAAACCATAATCCTAATAATTTGGAAACCAAACGGTCTGTCCAATCGAATGAATTTAGCCTATCCAGGTCGATCAATTTAGTCTCTCATCACCTGACATGTCTCCATATATAACATATATCGTCTGAGAGCAAGGGTAATGAGATTCTATCGTATGATATAAATTTAAGATTTCTCACATCCATTTATTATCTTATCAACATTATTACCATTGCAAGATAGTTGGAAATTTAGTGGAATTATAACTTTAAAGAAAAAACAATTGAGTAAAGATTTTAATTGTGAACCATCTACATTCTAGAGGCTTATTTTCCACTTCAAAGCCAAGTAAATTGCAATGATTTTCCACATCACTGATAGGTACAAATCTCTTAGCTTCTTGGGTGTTGTCTTTCCTATGGGATTTCCCACAGCTGCCAAAGAGACCGATGTTAATCATAACTTACATTTTAAAAGGGATGGAGAGGAGGTGAAAATCAAATTTAAAAGAGTTGTAACTTGACATGTTACTATTATCAGTTCACACGTTAAAAAATAATCACTTTAAAAAGAATAATCATATTTGAGTTATGGTAATGTTAGATGTTGGTGATCTGATTACAATAATTACATTTATATTGAAAAACACAATTGTGTTTATAAAAGTCCTTGCATATAGTCAATACATCTTATATTTAGGAATTTATTTTTTAATTGCTTATAATATTTAAAAATATTAATATTTGTTTAAATAATTAAAATTGTTTTTTATTAATTATATTGAAATAAATAATTATAGAAGGAAAAAATATTAAAAATAATTGGTAGCTGATACTAAAAATAACTTTTAGTTTGATAACTCTTAGCTAATACTAATAACAAATAAGACATTGTACTTAGCTTATTTACTGTTATATTATTTTATAATTTAATATTATTAATATTTGGAGATACAGCCTTGCAACAACCATATTAATAATTAATAATTTCAAAATAAGGCTATAGACATATATTTTGACACATTTTTTTGGAAAAAAATTCATTATCAATGTGTCAAATATATATCTGTGAAAGTATTCTTAACATATTAATCTTATTAATATGGTTGTGGCTAGTTTTTATAAGACTCTCATTTCTTTTAGTTTTAGATTTAGATATAATTATTTTTTTGAGTTTCTTTTAGTTTTAGTTTTAGATTTGGATATTGTTTTTAGTGTCTTTTAGAACAGTATTTCATCATAGTATTCTGAGATAGATTCTTATAATATTATTAATATAATTGTTGCTAGTTTTTATAAGATTCTCATTTCTTTTAGTTTTAGATTTAGATATAATTATTTTTTTGAGTTTCTTTTAGTTTTAGTTTTACATTTGGATATTGTTTTTAGTGTCCTTTCTAACAGTATTGCATCATAGTATCAGGAGATAGATTCTAATAATCTCATTAATATGGTTGTTGCTAGTTTTTATAAGAATCTCATTTTTTTAGTTTTAAATTTAGATATAATTTTTTTTTTACTTTCATTTGTTTTTAGTTTTAGTTTTAGTTTTAGATTTGGATATTGTTTTTAGTGTCCTTTAGAACAGTATTTTATCATAGTATCCGGAGATAGATTCTTATGGATAGAAAAAAACTTCAAAATTTTAGAGCTCAAAGAAATATTTATCTGACTCCATCCTATTTCCTACTCTAAACATACGCAGCTTACGGAAGCTTTTGGCATCGTAGCACATTTAATTTTCCTTATCGGTTACACTAAGTGAGCCACGAAAGTATTGGTTGGATATTCTTTGAAGCTTCTATGAAATTGCAGGCATTGCAGTATCGACTTTTTGCAATATAGGCAGATGATTAAATGCAAATATAAATTATCTTTTTCAATGGTTTTTGTGAGATACCAGTTACAGATTATGGGTTTGATTTCTGGTTAATTCCTCAAAAATACTAGAGGCACACAGATTTAAAGATGCACCGTCGTCTATTTGAGGTGCAGAGTTAACTACCATGCTTTGAAGTTCTTACATAAGATTGAAACAATGGCAGAAGTTTTGGCCTTAAGTATGAGGAAACGTGGAGGGGTGGAACAACTTACATGTAAGTTATTTTAGTTTCTATTTTGGGTACTTATCTGTTGTAGATTTAAAATATTTTTAATATCACAATGTGGGTGTCTAGAAAAGGGAATTAGTTTATGATACTGGAAAAAACGACTAAACTTTTTCCATTGTGCTCATGTTCATCCTTCTTTTTATTGGATTTATTTTCTTTTCCACTAAACTTTTTCCATTGTGCTCATGTTCATCCTTCTTTTTATTAGATTTATTTTATTTTCCTTGCATTATCAAGGCACTTTTAACTAATGGCACTCTTATTTGTGTTGTATCATTTACATAGTGTTTCTATAGGTATAGAGGCCCAGATTGTTAAATTTAAAGTGATATCCTTAGCCATGTTATTATTAATATTGATCTGGGTGGAACAGGGCACTATATCTGCATTCTGAGAACGACATGGTTGGTTTGTCATTCTGTGATTTTGTTGAAACAAAAGCTGAAAAGGCAATGATGGTTGGTGCAAAAGGACTGGCCTCTCAGTTGTAAACTGAGTTTGCATTTTTTGTAGGATGCGTTAAGCTTTGTCTGTTCTCATGTAAAAATGGTTTAGTGCAAAAGATGGAATTTTTTTTAGTTTCATTCCTATTGTGTAATGATTGTTCTATAATCCAACCTTTGCAATGCAGCACATAATTTTGTTATGTGAAAGCGAAGTCCCAAATTTTAAATAATGATAATGGAGATGTTTTTAACTTTCATTATATACACTACAAAGATGAGAGTAAACGATAATGTATTTGGTTTACTTAAGCTTCTTTGTCTTTAGCATATCCATCTATTTTATTTAGGTTAATACCATTTGAGTATTAAGATATCTATCTATCTATTTTTTATACTGCATAGAAGAGTTGTATTTTACAGCTCAATATGGGAGAGATGTATAACTCTTTAAGTGCTCATCCTAGAGTTGATAGATATCCTTTATAAAAAATAATAACATATAATAACATGTAAGCTTAAATTAAATTTAAATTATAGAATTGTATATATATATATATAAAATAATATAAATTAGATAAACTAAAACCATAAATATTGGATTACACATTTACTCAACATCTACACTCTAAAAAAAGGGTTTACACCTTCAGATATTTGATCCCTGTGGATGCTTGATAGATCCTTTTTAGATGGATATATGGATTAATTTCACACCTCCATGATATTTAATGCAGAATATTTCCCACTCATAACAACTAGCATTGCAAAAACGTAAATAAAGTTGTTGTCCAATTCAGCCGATAGAAGGTAAACATCTCACAAGCCTCGTTGCACTCGATTTCCTTGTGCTTGAAGTCTGACTATTTCGTAATAATGCATGGTAGAAACGTTGCTAAATTAATAATTGGATATTTTAGGGTAATATATGTCACTTATTATTTTGATATAGTGTAAATGTATATCTTTGTGTACTATGCTATTAATTATGTATATCTTTGTGTACTATGCTATTAATTTTCTAAATATTAATGAAAACGTTTTTTAATCAGGGTTTTCATCATTTCATTTATGTAAAAATATAATGATATGTGGGAAACATGCTATGTCATGAGTTTTCTCAACCAAATTCGCAAAGGGTACCCTTTTGACATTTTTTTTAATGTAATCTCATGCATTTGATGTAATTTCCTGCATGAAAGAATATGAAATACATTTATAGTACTTAACTAGAGAGGTAGTGAAATATTAGAAGCATAATATTTTGAATACCCAGGAGGGGAATTGTTCTTTATATTCATAATGTCGTCTTTGTTTTTTACACCATTAAGACCTGAAGTTATACCATTCAGAGCCGCGGAAGCAATTGTTTTTTCCATCTCTGGGATTAAATGTCGTTGCCTTACGTGAAGGAGAGGAGTTTAGGTCACATTTCTTCTAGTTCTTGTTTCCTTCACAATGGGGATAACATGTGTTGAATAATCTTTTGATGCTAGTGTCTTATTCTCCTCACACAATTTTGTTCACAACAAAAATACTCATATCTTTAGCTCTCTTTTCACTATGCTAACCCAAACGCATTAACAAAAACCATGCAAAAGATACAGGAAAACTAATTAATTTTAGATTGCATCTACATTATACATATTTTTCAGTCTTGCTTTCCTCATTCGCTTGATCAAAAGTTAATAGTCATGAAAGTTTTTTTTTTAATAATTTAATTTAGTGTTTCTGGATGACCCTTCATTTGGCCAAGGAGAGAATCCAAATGATGGAATCAAAAGATAGAATGACACAATCCTTTACTTGTGTAGGTAATCAAACGTAATGACATCTACCAATGAGAAAATACGAATGTCATGTACTGAAACGTAATGACATATACCAACGAGAAAATATGAATGTCATGTTGTATAATGTTTGTGTGGAGCTTCTTTTTGTTAGTGAGTGATTTCTTTCACAATAAAATGCAAATGGTTTTTCTTTCTACTGAACGATGTTTATAAAGTGCATATGATGCACACATTACCTTCACTTTGAACTTAAGGGACGACGGTAAAAAATGAAGACACTTTCATAGTGTATACACTTTATTTCATAGTGCATGGATTTATTTATTTTAGTTTTTTGGAATTTTAAAGTATTTAGTATGGACCATATAGCTTTACTAGTCATTTATGTTAGCCAAAACAGAGCCTACTAAACTTGAGTTTACCGCTCAATTAATTTCAGGCCGACCTCTTTTTCTTTTTACTTGTAGGGTGAAACCGATTAGACAAGTATACCAAATTGGTCGGTCTTTTAGACCCAACTAATTTTCCTTGACAACTTCTTACTTGTCGGTTTTACCGGCATCCACAACTTGTCGGTACCGATGACTTGTCTATTTGACCTCTTCGACAACTTGTCTCCTTGTCGGTTTTACTTAACCGATTTACTTGGACTCACTTGCCCTAGTCTTGTTTTAGTCAGAATTTACAAAGTATGATTCTTAGTCTAAAATACTTAAGAATTTACAAATGTTTTTCACGTATGAGCAAGATGAAGTAAAAACCGGCACAATAACAATTCTACAGAACTTATAAAAACATATAGCCAAACATTTAGGAAGATTTGTGTCGACCACTCTACCGTAAAACCTTGAACTTTCACTGGGTGAGAAATTTATGGATTCTTGTTCTTTCACTCAACTGTAATTCTAAACAACATTTACACAAGTAACTCTGGAAAAAATGTGTTTGCTAAATAAACATGCATTCAACCATAAACTATTTCATATATATAACTTGTCCAGAAATAACAAAAGGTAATAAAAACTTGTCGATCCAAACTTGTGAGCTCACCAACTGATCATTTTACAGAGCTTCGGCTCTTTGACAGAATCACACACACAAAAGCTTGAGCTTCAACTTTACTCTCTGCTCAGAGTTCTCTCTTTTTCTCACCTAGAGTTCCTTCTTCCTTCTGTCTAAGCTTTTACAATCTTCTTCTACTATTTATAGGAAACCTCGAAATTGCTTCTACATGAATCTATAGACTTGCCATTAATGGTTGTAATAGCTATCTACCTACAAATTTAGCTTCATAAATTAATTCGACTAGTTTAGATTGTCGAATCATGGAGTCTTCACTCTTTCCAAACCGACCGATAAGATCTGAGCTGATATGGACTCTAGCAGAGTCAGCTGGGGTCAGGTATGACTTCTGCGAGTAACTAATATTTCCAACACTCCCCCTTAATTATTAGTAGATGGAAATCTTTTTAAAACAAAATTTACAAAATGTTTCAAAGCTTAGACTTGCTCTATGCATGACAGAGTTCACTGTACAGAACTTGTCATTCCAAAATAACTACGCAGATACTGGAATGTTTCCTTTGCTAATGGTTTTGTAAAGATGTCTGCAATTTGATCTTGAGACATGCAAAATTCCAAAGAATTTTTTTTGGTTATGTACCAACTCTCTTATGAAATGAAACCTTATGTTGATGTGCTTGGTTCTCTTATGAAATACATGATTATTTGAGAATGCAATGGATGAATTGTTGTCGCGGAAGATGGTTTTCGGTTCTTGATGGTTCTGTGACAAGTGTTTTAACACTCTCCGCATCTAGATAGCTTGACATACATCACTTTTCACTGCAACATACTCTACTTCTACTGAAGACAGAGTTACAATGGGTTTTTTCTTTGAATCCCATGAAACAACACCTGTACCAAAATGAAATGTGTACCTAGATGTGCTCTTCCTGTCATATAGGTTGCCTCCATTTTCACTTCTAGAATAGCCAACAAGTTTAAAATTTTCTGAGGTTGAATACATAATGCTAAGGTCTTTTGTGCCACTTACATACCTCAGAATTCTTTTACCTACTCGATAATGAGAGTATTTTGGTGACTCCATGAATCTTGAGATCAAACTTAATCCATACATGATGTCTGGTCTTGTCGCTATCAAATACATAAGGTTGCCAACAAGCCTTTTGGACAGCGTAGGATCTACAATTGATCGTTCATCATTTTTGCTCAATTTTAAACCTGTTATTACTCATGTTGGGGCTGTCTTGCAATTAGACATATTAAATATTTTTAAAAAATCACTTGCATAATTTGACTGTGATATAAAAATACCACTTTTAGACTGTTGAACTTCAATTTCCAGAAAAAACTCTGTAAGCCCCATATCAGTCATTTCAAATTATCTTTCCATGACTACTTTAAAATATGCTATGCCAAAATCACTAGTAAATATTAAATCATCTATATACAAGTAGACAATTAGAATCTTACCTTGCTCATTCAGTTTGGTGTACAATGTCAGTTCACTTTCACTTCTGTGAAATCCATTTTCAGTGAGATAGGAATCAATCCAAATGTACCAAGCTCTAAGAGCTTGCTTCAAGCCATATAATTCCTTTTTCACCCTATACACTTTATGCTCTTGACCTAGAACTTCATAGCCTTGTGGTTGTTCCACATATACTTCCTCTTCTACATAGCCATTCAAAAATGCTAACTTAACATCCATTTGATAAACATGTCATTTGTTTTGTGCAGCAATGGCTAAGACTGTTTTGACTATATCCATGCGCGCAACACGTGCAAAGGTTTCATTGAAGTCTATGCCGAGTTGTTGTGTGAACCATCTTGCTACCATTCTTGCTTTTTGCTTCTACACATTCCCATCACCATATTGCTTGGTCTTGTAAATCCATTTGATGTTGTTTACATGTTTGTCTTTTGGTACATCAATGAGTTCCCATGTTTGGTTCTTGTCAAAACCTCAAATTTTCACAAAAATTTAAAATTTTGAGATAACATAAAATGCCGAAAAAATGTGGTTTTACTAAGAGATAAAGGTTAGCAATATAAAAACAGTTACATGATTAGTAGTACATAATCCTAATTATGTTAACTCAACAGTTTTCCTTTTTGTAACATGAACACGTTTTACTTGCAGATTGTTTTGATTTCAATCTGCTGATGAGTTTTTATTTATGACAAGTAGGTGGAGTCTAACTTTGAAATTCCGGGCTTACTTAGCATTTATGCTAACACAGAAAAATTACTTGTTCTTACACGTTTTACAGGTATGATTGAACGAATAACACTTTAAAGTTCAAAATGTATCCAACAGTATTTCTATTTGCAATTTAATAAGCTGCTGTATTCCAAACAACTTCCGTGAGGTAAAACAGTTTGTTTTTCTTCAGTTGCTCTTGTAAATGAAATTCATATGGTTTAGTTTCTTTTATTATTGTACGTAGCGACAATAAAATGCTATCTTTGGCTCTGACTTGTAATTTTAGCTGCTTGATAACTTCTACTTTAATATGCCCATCTTATTTTTTCTATAATACATTTCTTCATTAAGTTGTCTACAACAGTTTCCAAGTTTTATGTTTTTCTTTTTTATAAACTCAACTTTCTATCTTGTGCTAACCCCAGTATTTTGGTATAAGCATAAAACCATTCTACCAAACGTAGTTAGGGTCGAGTTGAGAAAAATCCAAATTCTATTAAGATCTCATCGATCTAAACTATGTAAAAGAATTCATAAAAGTGTTCTTATAATACACTTTGCCAACTTCATAGTTTGCTACCATTTGATTTGATAGTTTCTATAAGACTTACAAACATGCATAAACTATTTTTTTTATTAAACATACAAGTTTTTAACAACGTTGATCCTACAAAGTGTTCATGAATCTACTCAATACGATGCTATGCAATCTTCCCAACTTGAACATTGTTGAAAAGGTGTAACAACGCATACACCACAATGTAATAGAAATTATAATTATTAGATAGTTTTTACACAATTTAACTAGACTTTTCATATGATAAATGATCACCATACTTGGCTAGAATTATCATTGGTAAAACTTAGTTAATAACATTCTCACATAATAATAATGTCATTACTATATACTTCGATGAGTTACAACCACTCCAAAAAGGGGTAATACATATATATACCTATATTAAACATACCACTACGATGTTCTACTATCATAATATATAGCATTGTTTACCAAGTTTCAAGCAAGGATTTTTGGGTTACGAGACTATAAGATTATAAACCTTGTGTTAGGTCAACATTAATTTAATGTTGCATCTCCATGCCAATGATGAGCTATCCGCTATACACTTAAGCAAATATTTTAAGACATGATATCAAGGCATACAATATAGTTTATACGTCGTTCATTAAAATCATTTGGTAAAATAATTGGTTATCATTGGTCACAAGTAAACTATGGAGGGTCGACCCACTGCATGACTTTTATAATTACAGCCACGTGGTATTCTCTTGGCCATGCACTGGTTGTATATAAATCAATAAACCCTAACACTTGGCTTATTCTTGTTCCACCTTTTGCGTTGGCCCTTCAGGTTGCTCTGCAAACTCCCATGGCAACCGTGAGTGAAAATCAGTTATCAGTGGCTCCAATGTCTTTGTTTGTTGTGCTATGTTTTATTTGAGCTCGGTTCTATTGCCAACTTCCCCCGTGGTTTCTTTTACTCTGTTAGGGTTCGTTGTTCTCCTTGAATTTGGCTTTACGGCCCACCTGTAGCTCCCTTTTTCCCTTCTATCATGGTCTATCACTGTGTGAAAACTTGAGCTTTACTTGGCTGATTGTTAAGCTCCTTCATTGTAGGGTTTTGGATTTTTGTTTTGACTCCTTGCTTATTGGTGACAGCTCTAACATCATGGTTGTTAATTCCTTCATGGTCGTTATCGAGGATAACTTTTGACACTGCTATCAGTTTGGTTTGTACAACAGCCCCGTTGTCCCTATCACCTACAAGTATGAGGGTTTGGCTCCTCTTAACAATGGTTTTGGTGTTGTTATTCCTTCATGGCTCCATCATCTTTACTTCCACCAGAGGTAAATTCTTAAATTTAAAACTAGTAATGGTTTATTGTTTCCATTATGTACATAAAATTCTTTTGTTTTAAAAAAACTCTAGTTTTTATTTTGCAGGGATAGTTCACCTCCACATTTGACAGTAGCACTCCTCAAATGGCCCAACATTTGGTCTACGGTAAGCTCTCGTTTCGAAATATGGTTCTCCCTGCTTGTTCAAACCTTTGCAGTTGGAAGAAGTCACGGCCATGTCGTTCCTAGTCTTGGGTTTCTGTTCTTCATTCAATTGGTTTTTTTGTTTTTGAATTTAACCCTTGATTTCAGCAGGGTGACTCCGGCTCAACGTCGTAACTTGTAATGCTCTCCTCTTATGTTAAATAAAAATTTACAGTGTTGTAATATTAAGTTTGTTAATACTTGTTTATAGAACACTCCATGTCACGATATGGGTGCTCGGCTCTTAGCTGCTTTTTGTACTCTGTTTAAGTTTTTGAGTTCAGCCTTTGGGCTTCTCAAAGTAATGAAAATGTCTTTTAAGACAGTCTTCCTTTAAGCTTAGACTCGCTTCCTCCTTGTACTAATTGGTCTCTTTGTGTAAATAAAAGAAATTTCTCTTTTAATGCTTTTTATGACATAAGTTAATTAGTTACCCTAAGTTGCAACTGTAATTGTTTTGTAGAGTAATCGGTATTGAATATTTGTTTTGCTCAGAATATGAGCTAGCGGTTTTACCCTATTCAACTTGTAAGATGATAATTTTTACTGTTATTAATTGCATTAGGTCAATGTTGATAAATTCAAGACTATTCCAGTCATGTATCTCTTTTTATTGGTTCTTAAATTTTCAAGCTAGGGTTTCCTGAGTGCAACCTCTAGTTTTAAATGATTCCCTCAGTTTCTTTAAGTGGGTTCTTATTTGTAAACAAATATTGTTTAAGTCGATATTGTTATCTGTATATACTATAATTTCCTAAATTTGTATCCACACATATACTTTATTTATAAAGACTGTAATGAGTCTACAATCGTTCGGTTTATTCAGTAATATTATTTCTAATAGTGGAATAGTAGCTTAACGATTTTTCTTTCATATTACAGGAAAATAATAAAGGTTTTGACCCTGTAGACACTCTTATACATGTATAATCTATTTGTGAAAGTTAAGGAACAATTATGTGTATAAATAATCATTTATTTAAATGTTATTTATTATCATATTTTAGCTATTTTTATTTAATACAATACATATAGGGTTTATTAAGTGCCTTGATAAAAGGTACATAAAATCTAAACTTAGTTTTGTTCTTTAGAATTTTAGTTACAATAGTAATAATCTACTTGAAGTTTGAATATTTGTAAACATAGATAGTTATTATCATTAGTACATAAACTAAGTAATTGTAGTTTT
>LPNX010820671.1:8057-20103 GCA_001517045.1 Pseudotsuga menziesii | reverse complement strand
ATATATATATATATATATATATATATATATATATATATATATATATATAGTGTAACATGATTTACCCTTGTGCATAATTTGATTTCAGTAACAATATAATGTTTTGTGGAAAGAATAACATCTTATCTACTTAAGTAACTTATTAATATGATAAACCTGCTACCTGTAACAAGTTATGGCTATTCCTTTTCTAGCATTCTTACATCAACAAGCTAAATAATCCATAGATATAAATAAACAGGTTAATGTTCATTTATGTTAACAATCTATACACAAAAATAAGTTACTCTGATATTATGAAATGCATAATACATTTATTCATTTGAACCCCTATCTTATCCTTCATCTATTCTAAATACATTGCCTGTGCTGGAGTATGGTTTGGTTCTTCTGGAAGTGGAAAAACACAGGTTAGGATTATTTTTCATCAATTTCAGATTCAATTTTTCAATAACTAAAAGATTACTAACTCTATCAGTTCACAACTAAACATTTAACATTCATTAAGCAGTCAGTCTCACATTTAACCATCTAACACAGTAAAACAAAAAATCTATAGAACTTGATTAAGCTGGACAACAACAACATTAGGAGGTCGTTCCTCCCTACCAACTCCTGGAGAGCACTCAAATAGCGTCTCCTTAGGACCCCCGAGCTTGTTCCTGGTCTCCTTGGCCGAGAACTTGTGGAGCAAGCAAACAATAGACTAGTCCAATGTCTCAGTACTAATTCTGCACTCAGCAGTAAGATCCTTCAACTAAAAATATACACTAGATCACTGAGCAGTTTAACCCCTGAAACACTTTTCAGAAATTTCCTTGCCATTGAATTCCCTTTCCAGTTAAGGAAGCTGCCACTTGTATGCTTTCTCTCGACCCAATCTCCTCCACCAAATTGACCAATAAACACTCTTTTAACAACTCTCCTAAGCTATTGTCTCCACTTTTATTTATTTATAATTAAAATATTTAGAATTACATTCAATATCCTTGACTCTGTTGAGTCATCATTTACAACTTAGCATAAAATTTAACATAATGTCTTGAAATAAAATCAAATAAGATAATATTATTTTTGCAAAATTGGGGCTTGTGACATACACACCCACTTAGAACATAACATCATCCTTAATGTTATTTATTCTTCATCCTCAGAATTTCCCTGGAATATAATTGGATATGCATCTCGCATATTACTTTCTAATTCCGAGGTGGCTTCCTCTAGACTAAGGTGCTTTCATTACACCTTCACCTGTCCAATGGTGTGGTTCCAAAGTGTGATCTTCCTCTGCCCAAGGATACAGTCCGGTTCGACCAGAAAATCTCCTTCTGGCTGCACCTGTACATCATTCCAGTTAACAACATGAGTAGCATCATGAACATATTTCTTTAATACAGAAATGTGAAAAACATTATGTACTCTTAAATTTTGTGGTAATGCTAATTGATAAGCTACTTTTCCAATCTTGGATAGAATTTCAAATGGACCATAGTAACGAGGTGCCAATTTTGCACAACTCCCCAATCTCAGAGAGCTTTTTTGGGGCCTTACCTTGATGAAAACATGTTCACCTACCTGAAACGCCTTTGGAGTTCCTTTTAAGTCTACTTGACTTTTCTGTCGATCATGTCCAACTTTCAGATTACCTTGCACTTGTTTTACAATTTCTTCCATTTCCTTTAATAGTTCAGGTCATAATACCAATCTATCCACCGGATTACTCCAAGAGATAGGAGTATTACATTTTCGTCCATATAAAATTTCAGAAGGACTAAATTTGGCTGATGTTTGATAATTATTATTACAAGCAAATTCTACCAGAAGCAAATAATCCTCCCATTTACCTCGCTAGTCTTTCACATACATTCTTAATAGATCTTCTAGTACTTGGTTTACCCTTTCAATTTGTCCATCTGTTTGACGATGGAATGAAGTACTGAAATTTAATGTAGTGTTTAACCCTTTAAACAAAGAATTCCAAAAGTTTCCTGTAAATTTAGGATCTCTATCTCAGATTATGACTTTTGGTACTCCATGCAATCGGAAAATCTGTTTTAGAAAAATATCAGCTATGTTTACAACTTTATAAGTAGTTTTAACAGGTATAAAGTGAGATGCTTTGCTTAACTTATCAACTACTACCATGATAGAATCATTTAGATTCTGATTTCTAGGCAGCCCAGTAATAAAATCTAGACTAATTATCTCCCATTTGCAGTTAGGAATGGGTATTGGTTGAAGCAATCTGGCTGGGTGTTGATGTTCAGTTTTCACTTGCTCACATTCAAAACACCTAGCAATATATTTAGCTACTTCAGGCTTCATATTTGGCCAAAAACACTCTTTTCTTAACATAGTAATAGTCTTTTGATAACCTCGATGACCTGAGTATGGAGTTTTATAAATTTCATCTAGAATTAACAGCTTAACTTTAGGTACGTTAGGTACATACATTTTATCTTTATACAGTAAAAATTCTTTTGCATTTAAACTGTAACCTTTACTTAAGCTTTCTGTTGGATTTTCTTTAGTTTTAGTTTTCAAACTTCGGTAAATTTCATCTTGTTCTATTCCTTCTTTAAGCTGTTCACCCAAATCTGTAGCATAAGTGCTGATAGCTACTGCAAAATTCAGCTTTGCATTCCTACTTAATGCATCAACAACTTTATTTTCTTTAAGTTTTATGTGCTGAATTTCAAAATCATACTCACTTAAGAAAGCTAGCCACCTATCTTGTCTGGCATTTAAATTGGGATGATCTAATACATACTTCAAACCTTTATTATCAGTCATTAAAATAAATTTTCTACCAATTAGGTGATGTCACCACATCTTTAGAGCGTGTATAACAACTGCTAATTCCAGATCATATGTTGCATAATTCTTTTCATGAACTTTAAACTTTCTAGACTCATAGGAAATAACATGCCCTTCTTGAGTTAGAACACCACCTAAGACATCATTGCAGGCATCAATGCACACTACAAATTCTTTATTATGATCAGCTATTCTTAAAATAGGTGCACTAGTTAATAAAGTTTTTAACTTTTTAAAGCTTTCCTCACATTTCTGATTCTAGTTGAACTTCTTTCCCTTCTTCTATAAGGAAGTTATCGGATTCACAATCCTTGAAAAACATTCAATGAACCTCTGGTAGTAACTGATAATGCCCATGAAAGATCGAACATCTATTATATACTTAGGAACCAAAAAATATTCGATCACCCTTATCTTTTCAGGATCGACTGAAATCCCTTGCTTGGTCACCACATGACCTAAGTACTGAATCTTATTCATGAAAAAATCACATATACTAAACTTTGCAAAGAGTTGAAGATCTCACAACTCTTGCAAAACAATTTTTAGGTGTTTTTTGTGTTCTTCTTCAATTTTTGAATAGATTAGAATGCCGTCGATAAACATGACCACAAACTTATCTAAATAATTATGCATAACCTTGTTCATTAAACACATGAAAACAGCTGGGGCATTAGTAAGACCGAATGGCATGACGACAAAATCGTAATGACCATATCTAGTTCTAAAAGCTGTCTTAAAGATGTCTTCATCTTTAATCCCGACTTGATGATATATAGACCTTAAATCTATTTTCAAAAACACCGTGGATCCACATAGTTGATCAAATCGATCATCAATGCAGGGCACCGGATATCAATTTTTAATGGTCATCTTATTTAACTGACGGTAATCTATGCAAAGTTGCATGGTTTGGCCCTTTTTCTTAAGGAAGATGACAGGTTCCCCCCAAGGAAACACACTTGGTCGAATATACTTTTTATCAATTAGTTATTTTAATTGATACTTTAATTCATTAAGTTCCAGTATGTTCATTCGGTAAGGGGCCTTTGAGCTAGGTACTGCACCAGGCACCAGCTCAATGGTGAAATCCAATTCCCTTTTCAGAGGTAGTCCTGGAATTTCTTCAAGGAACACATCAACATATTCTCTTAAGACTAGTATGTCTTCCACTTTTAACTTATCTATCTTAATTAGACTCTCTTCATTAGTTATTGTTACTGCATAAGCTTTACATCCCTTCCTAACAGCTGTCTTAAGCTGTAGGGGAGAAATCTGCCTTATGGTGGTTTTTCTAGGGATTCCTTTTACACTTACACGTTTTTCATCACTGTTTAGACATGTGAAGATTTTATCATAACAATTTAAAATTACCCTATGTTGTTCTAACCAATCCATACCAATAAGCAAATCATAAGAACCAAGAGGCAATACATTAAGCTTGACAACAATTTTAAAATGAATCATAACTACTGCATATTCTTTTACAAAACAAGTTAAATTCCTTTTAGCACCAGTGGCTAAATGAACCAAACAAGAATTCTCAAATTTTTCAACATATAACTTACATTTTTCTACCAATTTAGGTGCAATATAACTAAGGCTAGCTCCTGGATGAATCAAAATAGTTATAGGGGTCTAATTTATCATACCTTCTACTTCCACCATGGATGTCTGATATTCTGCTTGCCAATTCTCCAAGGCTCCGTTGATTCTAGGCATGGTCGTCACTAATTCCCCAACGTTCATCTCCTCCTACATGGTATGAATATTTCTAACAGTATTTTTCCGGTTAGGACAGAATGAAGCATAGTATGGGCCATTACACTGCCAACATTTTATAGGTTCTTTGTGCTGAAAGTTCTCAGTAAAATTTCCATGATTATTAGCAAATTCCTTACCCTTAGAATTATTCTGATTGTTGGGTGAATTATTCTTATTTCCTTGGAAGTTCTTATTATTAGGATAATTTATGGCCTTATTGTTCTTAGAATTTCTGTTGGGCACAAAATCCTTCTTCTTTTCTTCATACTGGTTATTATTTTTCTTAGCTTTCCTTCTTTCGATTCTGTTCAAAATAGAAGTTAGATTTCCTCATAGCTTCTTCCAAAGTCTTTGGAATGTCATATTTAATCTTGTCCTTAATATGATAAGGTAGACAGCTGAGGAATCGTTGCACCTTTGGTTTCTCATCTACAAGGTATGGCACATACCTAAGTAGACTTAAGAACTTGTTGTTTAGATCCTTCATTGTCATTGATCCTAATTTCAGCTCATAAAACTCTTTTTCTCTCTCCTCATAATATTGCTCAAACAGAAATTTAAAAAAAAAATACCTCTTAAAGGTACTCTAGTTAACATTCTTCTCTTTTATTCCCTTAACTCTTTTCAAGTCCTACCACCAAATGTCAGCCTTTCCCGAGAGGTTGTAGATACCCATTCTATCCTTTAACTGGTTAGAATAGTTATATATTTAGAATTACTTCTTCATCCCAGATAACGAGGATTCCGCTTCCTCCCCTTTCTCAATCTCTCCATTTAAAGTTGGTAGTTTTATCTTTTTTAATTCCCCAAAAATTTCTTCATAGGGTTTGTATTTCCTCTTTTTAGTGTACTAATTATCATCACTACTGTCACTAGTAGAATGGTAATTTTGTTGTTCACCAAACACCTCAAAATATGAACTACTTTCATCTTTAGTATGTTTCATATTTTTATATTTACGTTGATTATTGGTATCTTTTGATTCAGTTCTTCAACCCCTATCCTCAGTTTGAAACTTTTCAGTTAGGATCTGGTTCAGCTCCTCTTGAGCCCTCAAAATCCTTTAATTTTCTCACTTTACAGACTCCATTTCAAATTTTCAAGGTATTTTACAGTTTGTAACAGTTCTGAGGAATTGGTAGTTAAATCCTCTGGTATAGGATCTCTTGGTAAATTTCTTGGTTCGATAACTAGAGATTCCTCCTCTGCATATTCTTCCAGCCATTCCATACCTGTTTGTTAATCTTCAGAAAACAATTTCTCTGATTGAATACCATTTAAAAGAAAATACATCAACAAAATAATTCAATTTAATGTTTTATAAAAACTATTTGGGATTCATCAAGGCTTATGGTTTGAACCTTGTGCTCTGATACCACATGTCAAAACCCCAAATTTTCACAAAAAATTAAAATTTTGAGATAACATAACATGCTGAAAAACTGCGGTTTTACTAACAGATAGAGGTTAGCAATATAAAAACAGTTAAATGATTAGTACTACATAATCTTAATTATGTTAAATCAGCAGTTTTCCTTTTTGTAACATGAACAAGTTTTACTTGCACATTGTTTTGATTTCAGTCTGCTGATGAGTTTTTCTTTATGACAAGTAGGTGGAGTCTAACTTTGAAATTTCAGGCTTACTTAGAATTTATGCTAACGTAGAAAGATTACTTGTTCTTACAGGTTTTACAAGTATGATTGAATGAATAACGCTTTAAAATTCAAAAAGTATCCAATAGTATTTCTATTTGCAATTTAATAAGCTTAGTAAATAAGCTGTTGTATTCCAAACAACTTCCGTGAGGTAAAACAGTTTGTTTTTCTTCAGTTGTTCTTGTAAATGAAGTTCAAATGGTTGAGTTTCTTTTCTTATTGTATGTAGCGACAATAAAATACTATCTTTGGCTCTGACTTGTAATTTTAGCTGCTTTATAACTTCTACTTTAGTATGCCTATCTTATTGTTTCTATAATACATTTCTTGCATTAAGTTACTATCTACAACAGTTTCCAAGGTTGATGTTTTTTTTTTTGATAAAGTCAACTTTCTATCTTGTGCTAACCCCAACATTTTGGTATAAGCATAAAACCATTCTGCCAAATGTAGTTAGGGTTGAATTGAGAAACAACAAAATTCTATTAAGATCTCATCAATCTGAACTATGTAAAAGAATTCATAAAAGTGTTCTTATAATACACTTTGCCAACTTCATAGTTTGCTACCATTTGATTTGATAGTTCCTATAAGACTTATAAACATGCACAAACTATTTTGTTTATTAAACATACAAGTTTTTAACAACGTTGATCTTGCAAAGTGTTCATGAATCTACTTAATAGGATGCTATGCAATGTCCTCAACTTGAACGTTGTTGAAAGGGTGTAACAATGCATACACCACAATGTAATAGAAATTATAATTATTAGATAGTTTTTACACAATTTAACTAGACTTCTCATATGATAAACGATCACCATACTTGGCTAGAATTATCATTGATAAAACTTAGCTAATAACATTCTCACATAATAATAATGTCATTACTATAAGCTTCGATGAGTTACAACCACTCCAAAAAGGGATAATACATATATATACCTATAATAATAATAATAATAATAATAATAATAATCTATTTTTAAGGTCACCGCCAAGCGAGACACCAAATTGGTGTATGAGACCCCCTTGTTTGTGGGACAACGGACCCCCCTCTGCACAACGATTTAACTGCTAAAGTATACAGAGGTGTACATACACTACCCCCCTCTAGAGTTGAACCCATGACCTCCTAAGAGGAAACACATGCTCTTAACCATTAGGCCCACTCATGCTGTACCATTACGATGTTCTACTATCATAATATATAGCATTGTTTACCAAGTTTCAAGCAAGTATTTTTGGGTTACGAGACTATAAGATTATAAACCTTGTGTTAGGTCAACATTAATTTAATGTTGCATCTCCATGCCAATGATGAGCTATCCACTATATGCTTAAGAAAATATTTTAAGACATGATATCAAGGAATACAATATAGTTTATACATCCTTCATTAAAATCATTTGGTAAAATAATTGGTTATCATTTCGCCACAGGTAAACTATGGAGAGTCGAACTACTGCATGATTTTTATAATTGTGGCCATGTGGTATTCTGTTGGCCATGCACTGGTCATATATAAACCTATCAACCCTAACCCTTGGCTTATT
Source organism: Pseudotsuga menziesii (assembly GCA_001517045.1). Taxonomy (NCBI): domain Eukaryota; kingdom Viridiplantae; phylum Streptophyta; class Pinopsida; order Pinales; family Pinaceae; genus Pseudotsuga; species Pseudotsuga menziesii. Next base: position 12,308 of record LPNX010820671.1, on the reverse strand, counting down.
CTTGTTCTTCCTTTTGCGTTGGCCCTTTGGGCCGTTCGGGCTGCTCTGCAAACTACCGTGGCGGTCATGAGAGAAACTCAGTTATCAATGGCTCCAACGTCTGTGTTTGTTGTGGTATGCTTTCTTTGAGCTTGGTTGTGTTGCCAACTTCCCCCATGGTTTATTTTACTCTATCAGGGTTCATTGTTCTCCTTTCAGTTGGATTTACGGCCCGCCTGTAGCTCCCTTTTTCCCTTCTATTGTGGTCTGTCACTGTGTGAAAACTTGAGCTTTACTTGGCTGTTTGTTAAGCTCCTTCATTGTAGGGTTTTGGAGTTTTGTTTTCATGCCTTGTTTATTGGTGACAGTTCCAACTTCGTGGTTGTTAATTTCTTCATGGTCGTTGCCCAGGCTAGATTTTGACAGTGTTGTCTATGTGGTTTGTACAAGATCCCTGTTGTCCCTATCACCTGCAATTATGAGGGTTTGGATCCTCTTAACACTAGTTGCAGTGTTGTTATTCCTTCGTGGCTCCATAATATTTACTTCCATATGAGGTAAATTCTTCAATTTAAAGCTAGAAATGGTTTATTGTTTCCATTATGTACATAAATTTCTTTTGTTTTAATAAAACTGTGGTTTTTATTTTGCAAGGATAGTTCGCCTCCATATTTTACAGTAGCACTCCTCGAATGGCTCAATGTTCGGTCTGTGGTAAGCTCCGGTTTCAAAATATGGTTCTCCATGCTTGCTTAGACCTTTGGAGTTGGAATAAGTCATGGCCATGTCATTCCCAGTCTTGGGTTGCTATTCTTTGTTTAATAGTTTTTTATTTTTAATTTTAACCCTTGCTTTCACCAGGGTGACTCCAGCTTAACGTTGTTGTAATGTACATCCTGTACCACAGTTTCATTAGGTGTGGAGAAAGGTAAGATTTATACTTCGTTGTTACTGTAAAAAGAGTCTATCCTGTTAGTGGCATATTTTAAAAGTCGTTTCAATGAAGCATGTTCAACCAAAAAACGTCAACTACGCGTATTGTAAAGACAATCCTTTGACAATTCGAAAATCATTCTTCTCTATAATAAGCCAAACATGCAATTTGAATCCACATCGTCAGGCTCGATGTTTATAACATCAACCAAGCAAGCTTATTTTTCCTTCAAATAAACATATGATTAAGTAATCCTTTCATGACTTAAGACATCATATATACATAAGCCCTAATGCTATGGCAAAATGCACTATCATTCTTTCTTTTAGATTAGTGGTTTCCAAGGAATACCTTACCTTGAAGTTATGATATAATACATCTTTATTTATGGTGCAAATACTAATCTTAGTGACAACATAAGTAAAGTTCGACTTCGGTGGAGAGACACTCATATGCATCTAAATACCTACTTCGGTTGGTTTATCCATATTACAGCATAATTGAATTGCAATTAAACAATGGGACTCTTAATTAACTACCCTTGAGGTATCTGCTAACATCACCTTAAGCAAAAGGATGGATTGTCTAAACTTTTGAAGAGCTAACCATTTTAATAGTCACTGCTGAAACATAATAAGCATCATTCCCGTAATTCTTCAAACACATGTAAAGCGAAGATTGTGCATGGGGTAATAACTTTCCTTTGATTTATCTGTTTGTATGATTGTAACATACTTTACTTCTTACACGGCATTACCTATCCAATTCAGTTCCTGTATAAGATGTATGCTTATTATGGAAGACCAGAAGAAGTATACTTATTGTAGAAAACACTGCCATTTTCGACTAACAATATCAGATTGGTCACTGTTAATATTTCTAAGTAATGAATCATATTGAGAAGCACTTCTAATCACACCAAAGGCATATCGTTACAAACATTCTTCCATTCATCTATCATAGATACATAAAACAAACGTGGGGAAGGTAAAAGAAAACATTTAGACACATGAAAAGAAGACAGAACAAAGATGTACGTGGTTCGCCCCAAACTCGGGGTTACGTCCACCAAACTGTTGCGACATGTCGTATTTTCAAAAAATGTAGCTGGTTACAAACTGCAACAATTCCATTGCTATACAATCTGCAACAACTCTGTTGCCCTGCCATTTCCTGTTTACATTTCCAAGATCCCCTATCACATACAACTTTTAATACTTGATAGGATAAATCATTAACAAAAGGTCATTGGAATTCATACCCAAATCAACCATGATTTGGGATAAAAGCATGCATATATTAATACATCTGTTAAACACTAATTAACATATTATATGCATATATAGGTAAGTAAATATCTTACTCGAATAAACATGATTTGAGTCGTATTGCTACATAAGCTGTAAAATAAAATCAGATGTTCAACACTACAAAAGCGCATCATATGGCATATATCATTATGTGTCTTCCTACCCCAATCCATTAGGATAAACGTTTTTATTGATTCTTATTGCCCCTTTTATAAGTTTAGATTTATCTCACAACTGATGGTCATTACAAGGTTTAAACACATAGAAAATTTCCTACCCAGGTCGCACATCGAGAACCATCCCAGGATCGGTTCGAAGCCTCAATGATGGACAACTCCTACCAAAGGAGAAATATGCTGGGAATCTGGGTTTTTCTTCTTCTTTCCCTGTTTCTTTTTATCGCGACTGCTGGAATGCAAACATGGTTAAATATACTGGACAAAAACATCAATGGTTGATGCAGGAAAACCCCAACATTCGCTGGGCCGGACTGGAATCCAAAATGCTGCCAGATTCTAGATGGAGAAAACACCCTAGTACGAAAAATTCAACACAGTAATTAATTCTAGCATACAGGCAGACTTGAGGCCCATACAGAAATGGGAAAGACAAACATAAAGCCTGGAAATACCAGACCAAAACTCCCAAAACCCTACTAGATACCACGATTTGAGTTTCGGAAAGTAGAAGTACGCAGCGGTTAGGTTCTGGATGTATAATACACAGCCAGCAGTTACTTTCCTAAAGAAAATCTCAGTCCAAGGTTGATTCTAACCTGAACAAAGCAAAAATACTGACAAGGGAGTAGTTATACTCATACCCCACAGATTGGAGGCTACAAAAATCCCATCATGAGAGCTAGATCGGTACTGCAGGGTAAGCACGCAGTCACTTACCTATGTGTAAAATTATATAAAACATCTCAGATATCTATAAACCACAATGACACCCTGTATATGCGATGGACTGAGATATGCCAATCTTGCATAGGGGATATCTAACAGATTTAGTTCAAAAAGATTAAGGATGTGCAGGTAAATCTAAACCAATACGCAGGGGTATACATCTCACAATGCGCCCAGCACCAAAGTATCAATATTCGGGGATGAGGAGCATGATACACATATTCAAATGATATTTGCATCACTTACAATATAACCCATAGCTACCATACGCTACAGAGACCTAACAAAATAGGTATTTTATAACGTGGGGAAAACTGCTAACAGAAAACCCAGATTTACATCGACGACAGAACTGTAATAATCTTGCAAGAAAAGAGCATATGGCAAAGAAAACTATTAAAGCTTGGGAGTGTGTGTACATTCTTTGCTTCTGAGAGAGCCCGCTCACCTGGATGCGAGTCCAAACACACACAAACAGACAGCAAATTTTCGATCCACATCACTGGTCGCCATGCTCCAAAACGCATGTCCCGAGCCCATGCAGCATTTTCTCCAAATCATGTCCTCACTCTTTTCCAGGAAATACCTCCACACTCCCCGGCAGAGATTGAATGCATCCTATTAAAGAAAAACATGGAGGTCGCTACTTCCCAAGAAAAACAGGGGGAACGATTCCCATACCTCTCGAAACGCAAGCTCGAATATTTTCTGGAAGGTGCAGAGGATGCTACCTCTGACACAAAGGCGTGGAGCTTTTTCCATTCCATCGAGGAATGCTCCAGCCTCCTCCCCCTTTCATAGCTCCCTCTCCCCCTTTTAAAGAAACTTCCCATCCGTTTATTCTTTTTCCTTTTCTTTGTAGTGGAGTGGCAGAAAAAACACCTCCACATGTCTGTTTGTTTTTTAATGACCTCGGCATCATTCTTATTGTTGAAGGAATAATTTCCCTAACTCTCCTGCGGTGAGATTGGCGAATCCCTAAATGATAGCTTGCAGATTAATACGACAAGATCCTTTCCTTATTGGTATCTCATGTTTTGCATTTTTTTTAAATACCATATCCCTCTATGAATAATTTTGGATAACATCTTTTAATAAAATAAAAGCCACTTTTTCACTTTTT
>LPNX010820654.1:64655-95427 GCA_001517045.1 Pseudotsuga menziesii | reverse complement strand
TGTGATAATAAGAGATTTGACAAATTTCGATGTATGGACCTTGATGTTCAACAAAAGTGACCTAAAATGACAATATTGAAGACTTTGATGAAAATATTACTGTGCGTTTGAATTTCCCATATAAAAAAAAGGTCCCTTTTTGCATGCATGTTGTTCTAATCTAAAATATTATTGGGCGTTTGAACTTTCCATATAAAAATAAAATCGAATCCCTTTTTACATGTATGTTGTCTTAAACCGATTCCAGTAGAAGGCATTAAACCTTGAAAGAGGACACATAAGCTACAAAAGAAGCAAAATCTTTCAAGCGAATTCATCCAATACTACCAAAAAAAAGTTAGTAAAAGAAGAACATTGTGAAGATAAGAGGATGAAGGCCTAAACATAGATGTCTATCCATGTTTGGAAGATTGGAAATCATTTAGTATGCATCATTTGAAAACACAAACTAACCTTGCACATTTAAAATCCGAACTATGTAGATCTAGAAATGGATTGTTCACCAGCAGGAGACGGAAATAATAAACAGCTCCAACAATCACCCGAAAATAGTGCTGCAACAATGGCAAGTGTGAAGAAAATCTCGTTAAGGTCTTTGTTTTTATAGAACTCTTAGACGTCACTATAGCGACGGCAAACATTGACTTTTGCGCCCTAGGTCAAGTTGACCGTTGTAAAAAGCCAACAAAATCTCAATGCCCTAGGTCAACTTGACGATGCCGTCGCTATAGCGATGGATAGCCGTGGATACAGCGATGTCCAAGGATTTAGGCATGGATACAGCGATGGATAAGAGTCCTTGCATGGATACAGCGACGCCTTGTTCCTGTTGCTTCCGATTTTACACCAAAAAGTAAGAAACATAGAAAACCTCCGTGGAAAAATCCGTGCTTTTGTACTAGTGTTGGGAAAGCTCATTTATGAAGTGGTGTAGCCATGGTCAATCCTTTGAATGTTTTAATACACTTAAACCTTCCTTTGATTTGTGTATTCATTGTTTATCAACTGATATTCTACTATGTATTTTGATTGTAGTTGTCTTGAGTTATAGTTTAATAGAATGCCATGAGATCGTCATGTAGTGGCTGGTGTAAATAACAATGTGTCTTAATTTAGTGCTGAGCCAATAATGAAGAAATTCCTATATGGTATAGAAAATACTTCTAGCCAATCCTAATCCCTATCCAACATTATTTAAAAAACAATAGACACCTCCGTCGCTATACTAGTAACGGAACTTGCCATGTATTTGTGTCGCTATGGCGATAGGATTTCTCCACAAATATTTGGTATATCCATTGTAATGTTGTTCTTTCTTCACTATAGGGATGGTGGGTCATTGCAAAACCTTGCAATATTCATCGCAAACCTATTAGATGTATGTTTCTCTAGCGACAAGATTTCATTGGAACCAGTTTGGTATTTTTTGGTGTTTTCGTTGCTACTTTTTGGTATGTTTGTCGCTATTGTGACAAGCTTTCATCACTATTGTGACAACCTTTTATTGCCACTTTTTAGTGCTTTTCTTGCCAATTTTGGTGTTTTCGTTTCTATAGTGATGCCCTAAGGCGGTTCATCGCTAAATTTTTGCCACAATAGCGATGATAATTCGTCCCAAGAGCAACAAACATTTTTCACAATAGAAGCCAGATATTCATCACAACAGTGACATGAGCTATGTTTCGAAAGAGTGACAAAGTCTGAAAATCGTTTCTATAGTGATGAAAGTTTTCCCACGAAAATAAGGGGCCATGTTCATCGTTATAGCAATGCACAAGTCCCATACAAGTTTTCCACGAAACAATTAAATTTGTTATGTGGTTTCCTTGAGGTTTCCTTGATACAACCCAAGGAAAATCTAAGTGCTAACAAGAATGTTAACTATAACTGAAAAAAAAACAACAAGTTTTAAGTCGTGATATGCAAATTGGAAGCTTATCATGCTTAATATAATCTTGACCAAAGTTTCACGATGTTAATCTTTTGTTGTTCTCCTTGTTTGAGAAATCATTCGTTTGCAATGGCTATGGATATTTTGACATCCTTGTACTTATCGTTCTTCAATTTCAACTCCATTCATCTATTCACCCATAAACAAAATTCACCTTTGATGGTTTTTATGTCTTTCTTCATGCCTAATGCATTGGAATGAGATTTTGTCATCTTTGTTTCTGATTGTGACACTCTGTCCTTAAGAACCTTCGTAAGAGTTGGCCACATATTTTTTCCTATTCGTGTAGGTGAGGCATCACAGGTGAACGATGGATTTGGCTTAGCTATACATGGAGATAATCCATCAATAAATTACTTAGGAGAATTAATCACACATTTTTGTCCTCATAACTTTGTCCATTACATTCATTATCATGAGAAATTTCACGATTTTGGAAAAATATTCTCATCATTGTTGACAAATTCTACTAATGGAGTTTCTCTCTACTATTGTATTGTTGTAGGGGTTCAGACCATGTCCATACTCCTGGTAAACTGACAAGCACTTACGTAGATGGACTCTCTCTAGGTTTAAGTCCATAAAAAAGGACCGAGTCTTCTTTTTGACACTTGATTAATTCTTGGGGCTTCTATGTATTTTTTTTACCAATTCAAACAAGTTGTGAGTTAACAGAAATTCTAACCATTGGAATGTGATTACCCTCTACCAAGTTATCTCCTGAATCCTTTGATAAGGCAGGTTGACTGTCATTTATTTCTTTAGGGATTGCACCAGAATTTAATGCAAGAGATTCACTAACAAAGGGTTTTATTCTCTTTTTCCAAGACTTAGAGATAAAAGGAGGCCAAAATTGATTCTGACCGAAGCCATTTTAAACCAAGAACTGGTCCCAACTCTTATCAATTATAGACAATTGGGACTGTATCAATATTTTTCATAAAAACTGATGAAATAAACTTTGATCCTGATCTCCTATAGTATAATGAACAACATAAGCCATCTTTTCTAGGCTATTGATAAAATAGTATGGTAAAATTAACCTAGATCCTTTTAATGCCATCAAACAACTTATGTGATAACAATGTATAGAGGAAAATCTACCATCACAAGTTTTGTACCTTATGATCAATTGTAGAAGTGACCCCCACTAGGGATTGAGTTATTTTGTAGAATACCCAAATTTATCATCAAAATATTCAGGTAAAGGAGAAAAAATTGTTTCCATTTCGATTTATTGAGCCCCCCCACTTAAACCACCTATCTTGTATTTGTGGAAACTTTGTAGCTTTCACTATGAAGTCCTCGAAGATGACTAAACAAATATTTCCAACCTAGGAAACATTCTCTTTAAACAATATGGAAAATTTTTGAGTTAGCTCTACATTATTCCCATTAAAACTTCTGAAGAATTTGCCCCAACCAAATTTATCAATTAACTATGCATACTTTGGTTCAATTTCCAATAAATCATGGGCCAGATGGCTCAAATCCACACAGAGGAGCCATGATGGCTACACTAAGTTCATAAAAAAGGTAAGGGTGATCATCAATTCAAATAGAAAACACGAAATAGGTGAAGTCATCCTTTTGTAAAAACCTCGAAATTGATAACCCGCTCAGCCAAAACAACACCAAATTCATCTTAGGGTTTGATAGGATGAGACACATGATGATATAGGTATCAAAATTAGGGTTTCGTATATGAATGATAAATAGAGATGAAATTTGAGATCTTCATTGATATAATGAAATGAAACGGTGATAATGAATGTACATTAATCAACATGTGTCAAATGATAAAATGTTTTTTGCTTTTAATCCAAGCTAGGATAGAGAAAACATGTCTCATTAATAATTTCGATTTGTATGAACACCATTGGGGTAAAATTCGAATGGATGTTTGAGTATTCCCTTAGGCGTAGTTTTTAAGGTTTAATGTTTTATATATATAATAAATCAACATTATTAATTACAACATTATATAAAACATGAATTTAATCATCTATGCTTTTCCTAGTATTAAAATCAAACTTATAAAAGATTTGGTATAATTTATCAGGAGATCATGTAAAAAGATGAAAAATCATAGAAGCAAATTTGATCTGGTTGCAAGATAATATTAGCAGGATGTCAATTTAATAAGATATTAACTGAAATTGAATCAAAATATATAATCAAGAGTTAATATATGTGAAAGGAAAATTGATTATATACTAACTAAATTTAACAGTTGCTAAATAGATACCTCAACAGTTATGAAATTGGAATACTTGCGATGATTTTTACCTGAGTAATTGATGTATTCAAATTAAGAGTACCTTGAGAATCATAGCTTCTAAAGGCACTCTTAATAATGTCCTCAACAATTCATTAAAGAGAAAAGTTGATATCATTTTTTATTAACTAGGAAAAAATAAAAAGTGAGAAGGTTGTTGAAAACCAACAATTAAGTTATGAGAGTTGGTGCTCTTTTAATCAGTTGGTGCTTATTGTAATAGAGAAGATTGAAGTATTCCATTACCATAAATAATTCTCACATTACAAATATTCTTGTGTCTCTTTGATGTGTTTGTTGTGCCTATTATTTAACTGATGAATATGATAATGTTATTCGTAACATAATGCTTGATATACTCTAGTTGATTAAAAGAAGGTGAAAAGGTTTTAAATTGCTCACACACTAATCCACCCCCCTCTTACTGTGACCATTGTGTCCAACAATTGGTATCAGAGTTGGCCTTAATCACAAGACTTACAATCTTGATGAAGATCTATGGATACACAATGGAAGCAAAAGTAAAGTCATCAAGCAACGATGTGCATGTACTTGGTGTTACAAAATATTTCGATTGGAGGAGCAAGATGAAGGCATATTTGAAAAAGTTTGGTGTTTGGGAGATTGTGATCAATCCACCCACTCCATAAAATAAGAAGGTAAATGAAGTTGCATAGAAAGAAGAAAACAAGGGAAATTCTGTAGCATTGAAGTTTCTCATAGATGGACTTCCGAGCTCAGTGAAAGAAAGTGTAGGGGAGTACATTTCATCTAACGACCTCTAGTTCATTTTGGATAGTGAGTGTCAAAATGGAAGACTAGACAATGAAAAGATAAATTATGAATTAGAAGACAAGCCTCCAAAACAGATCAATCAAGAAGTGGACTCCAGTAAAGTCATGGACTCATTTTATTGTAATGATAACATTTGTGATGAAATTGGAAATGTTCTTTCAGAAGATGATGAAGATATTTCAAAAGCTGCACAAGAGATACATCTCACTTTGATAAATATTGATCTTAGATAAAATTGGGTATTGAACACAGTAAATATGAACCATAGTGAATTTACAAGGTTCAAAAATAAAATCTTGGATTCTTTGAATGAATATCAGTAAAAGACCATGACAACAAGAGTTTTTCTTGTAAATATCAAACACAAGGATGAAGAGGTGTGGGATCTGTTGGAAGACAAGGATGCTTAAATTCAAGGAATAAAGACTGAATTAATCTATCAAAAATAAGAACAAGAAGAGCCTTGTGAAGACTCGAAAGATATTGAAGAAACTAGAAAGGCCAATCATGATTTAGAGACAAAGATGGAGGAAGCCAAGAGGATAAAATAAATATTGAAGAATCAGTTGGAATAAAAGGAGAAAACAATCCAAAAGGTGGACATGGAGATAGTTGGTCTCAGTAACAAAGGTGAAAATACTAATTCCTTTGTCAAGTTCAAGGACAGATCAATTTTCCTAGATAAGATCTTGGATTACAAAAAATCTCCATTTGAAAAGTTTGGCCTTGGTTACAAGAAAGAAGGAGAAAAAATATGAAGATGGAACTTGGTCTCCCAAGACTCTAGAAGCAGGTCCATCAATGTACAAAGATGCTCCCCATGCACTTGCACATGACAACAAATAATTTGGAAGTTCAAGAACGCATCAAGAAATTAGGCCTATTCCACCAAGCAAGCTCAAAAAAGAAACAACTACAAGATGGAACCAAAGTCCCACGTATGAAAATGGATTTAATGGTTATTCTTTTTCTTGTTCTAAATTTGTCATAAGGTTATGGATTGTAGACTATATGGAAGAACAAGTGTTGGAATCCCCAATGATAGAGTTATATGATGGAAATGTAACCAAGCTGGATATATTGTTGCTACTTGTTACACACTGAGATTATACACTTGTAGTGGATTTGGTCAGAAAGCCCAAGAATGTGCAATTCAAATAAGTCAACCGAGGAGGAGTCCTTATTAATCATCAGTAATAAGAACCAATGAACATTGGAAGAAGACTAATGCAAAAATATTTGAATATTCAAGAGACAAAGGCCTATAGTCATGGACACTCTTAGGCATTGAGGAATGAAGTTGATCAAAGAAGCATTGAAAGTTCCAATAGCTCAGTTAGGTGTTGGACGCGCAACCATGTTGGTCACATTGTTGCATATTTCCGTACGATGAGATGTTATGGTTGTAGTGGCTATGGGAACAAAGCTTTATATTGTCGGAGTACATGGAAACAATCCATGAGAAGTTTCTCATAGAACTCATCAAGGAAATCCAATAAATATGAAGGAGAAAATGCTAAAAGGACAAATTCCAAGAAGCAAGTATGGATGAAGAAGAATGAGCAGTTACATATAGGAGAGGTTGATCAATGCAAGGATAATGGATTCCATATGGAAAGAAAAGCTTAAGGTTTCTCAAATACCTTATCATACCTTGAGTTCATAAAGCTATAGGATGAACTCAAAGGATAAAGGATGGCTACTCCAAGCATACAAACATGTCATAGGATCATGCATGTTGATAGGGGGAACAATGATCAGTCCCTTCGGATGCAGATATGTGATCACCATTTGTCATTGATTCCAAAGGGGGAGATTTGAATAGAAAAGGGGAGCAATGTCACACGGGGAGCATGATTGGTTGTCATAAATGACAAAGGGGGAGATTTTTTATTGACTTTTCATTTATTCCAACACGGGAATTGCAGTAGCCACACAGTTAATCATTGATGCCACAAATTCCCTGTTGCATTGCAAAGGTATGGATGATCTCAGTACCCTCACATCCAGTTTTTTGGATCCCATACATAGATGGGTTATTCCTTAAAGAAACTTGTATCCATTTGACAAGGTCCTTGTACCCTTGTTAACGATTTTGAAGACCCTTTTGATGATGTTGAAGACCCTATAAATTGTGTTGAAGCCCTTATGAGTGATGGAAAATCCCTTGATGGGTTGAAGAAGCATTAATGACCCATTGTTTGGACATTCAGGCACTGATAGGGTCATGCCAACCATAGGAGAATTCTTGACAATAGCACAACAAGTAGCATGCTAGATTTTGACCCTTCAAGGTCATCTTGTGTGTTTGAGGTGGTTGAAGAAGCCCATGGAACCCATTTGACTTTGATTATGATGTTGTGGGTTTATGTGGTCATGATGATACCCTTATTTTAATTCTTGTATGCTATTTGACATATTGAGGAACCCATGAACATGATCTATGTGTGATGAAGAAGCTCTTGAAGCACTTATGAAACTTGAAAAGTCCTTTGGACCCACACACTTGGTGGTTTATTGGACTCGAAGGAATGTTGAAGATAATGTGTTGATTAGATATGGTCTTATGTTGATTTGGGTTCCTGATGGATCCCTTGTGGCTTGATACAACCCTTGGTGACCTTGATGGCTTGTGGCCAGCAAAAATATTTTTTTGGTTTCTTTTTGGATTTCTAATTTTGGACTTGCTTGGGATCTCTTTCTCAACACACACTAGTACCGAACGTTAGTACATAGTCCAAGATTTTGAAGTTTGAAGGAAGGTTGACAAAGTATTCCTTCCACTCAAACAAATCTAGGCCTTATGGAGTGATGAACAGTCTCGAATTCGACTGGGTATTCATTATGATAGTTCATGCATGTAGTGGTGTATAAACAGTCTGAGCTTGCAAGTGTATACACAATGTTGACATTCTTCCTCAGTCTGGTTTTTGACATGGTTTGAAGGTTTTCGCAGTTATATGCACAACCCAAATTGAATATTGTATCATGGCAATTGGGTTCTTACACAGTCCAAGGTGTTACACAGTCAAGGTGTATGCATAGTCAAGGTTAATGCTTGACACTCAGACCGAGTTGACCATGTTTGACATTTTTCTCATCTTTATATCTTTGGGTATTTTCGACAGCAAATAAACAATCCTCTTCCATGTGCAATCTTGATAACAATTTGAGCCTCTTGCATAGTTTAAGTTCTAACTTGTTCGGGTCTACTTCTCATCACACAAGTCAAGGGTGTATACAAAGTGTGAGGTTGAGGTCGAATTCACAATACATAGTCCAATGATGATGTGACAAGGTTGGTGACTTTGGTATGAACAACAGATGTACACTAATTTTTGACATGCATAGAAAAAGGTAAGATCATTGTACTCTATGATGATGTTGTTGATACTCTTGACGATGAGGCATACCTATTGACACTTGATGATGATGATGAGGCATAATTGTTAACACTTTTTGATGATGTTGATACTCTTGATGATGGGGCATACATGTTGACACTTGATGATGATGATGATGTTTATACTCTTGTGATTGAGGCATACATGTTGACACTTGATATGATGTATACTCTCTGATGATGGTAATGCATACTTGTACATGGTTACAGGATGAAGATATACTCTTGATGATGAAGTATTTCATGCTAATGTATACTTGCTGACACTATTGTATGAGGTTTATGATATGATGTTGATGGTGCCTTCTACACTATAATGCATACCCTATGATGATGTTACAGACCTTGATTGTGATACCTTGATGGCATGTTGAATCCTTGATGTTTAATGGACCTTGATGATGATGATGATGATGCATACTTGTTGATACTCTTGATGATGACGGTAATAAAGACATGAGCATGCCCAGATGGAAAAAATCCTTTATGAGAATAGATTGGACAACAGTGTTGATGAATAGATTGACAAACATATGTTGATTGAGCAGTAGAGGTATATGATTGCTTGCAAGTAGAATCTTGCAGTTTAGGATTGGACTCCTCAACCCTTCCTTATTTGGAGATAAGAAAACTAGGTTCGGTCATGTTATGAGAGTAAGTTTTATTTTCATCAGTTGGTGATGATTTTAATCAAGAATATTGAAGTCTTCCATTACCATAAATAAATATCACATTACAAATATTATTTTGTCTATTTGATGTGTTTGGTGTGCTTACGATTTAACTGATGATTATGATAATGTGATTGGTAACATAATGATTTATATACTCTGGTTGATTAAAATAAGGTAAAAAAGGTTTAAATTTCTCACACATTGATTCACCTCTGCTCTTAGTGTGACCATTGTGTTCAACAATTTCAACCATAAGAGTAAAATTTGTAAAACAAAAGGAGGGAAAAAGAAAAATACCTTTTCTTATAGTATTTTTGGCGTATATTCTTATGGGTTCACCCAAATTTTTAATTTGTGGAATCCTTGGATGTGGAAGTTGATTTTGCATCCAAACCATACCCACACTACATAATTCTGAGGTACCCACGACACCCAGAACTATTTTTTATTGAAATTTTCATTTTTGGGTGTCGTGGGTACCTCAAAAGTATGTAGTGTGAGTAAGGGCTGGATGCGGAATTAAATTCCACATCCAATGAGTCCCAAACCTTGAAATTTGGGTTAATCGACAAGGATATATGTCAAATATACAATAATAATAAAAAAGTTTTTCTTTTTCCCCTCTAACATTTAGAACTTTTATTTTATTATTATAACTCTTACTTTATTATTTCCCTTATAAGGCCCATTTTAGACCTCAAAACTCCCCTAAATTTGATGATGATGATGATGTTTATACTCTTTGGAAACTCTGTACTAACTTATCAAAGGTTTTAGAGCCTAACACCTCTCTAGGGTGCTCCAGAGAAGCTCTTCTTAATTCATAAGCTTTTCCGAATTCAAAAATTTTCCTTCACTCACCAAATATTGTGTAATTAATTCATGTTAATATTTCAATTTGTTTATTCTGAAAATTAAGTCTCAGTTTCAAGTCTTATTACTTATTGCAATTATACATAATGAGACTAAACATTTTAGGTGTTCTAGATCCAACATGCTCACCACTAAACTTTTCTTCTCTTGCTTAATCACATAGTTTCAATATCCAATTTTCTTCTTCCTCCTCATGAGCTGGTTAATCCTATAAGATTTTTTTAGTGTAGAAAATTTTCCTTAGAAGTAAGAGCCTTATAACCCAGGACGTTTCCCGTGACTAGCTTAAAATTTCGTAATTCTTTATCTAATTAATATTTAGTAACATTGACATTTTTTTTAATATCTATTTTCAGGTTTCATTTATTCTTATTCAATTCCCTATTTATGCTTTTATTGGAAGTTCCATAATTCATTACTTTCATTAATCTCAAAGAACTATCAATTACAATGATATACATTTAATATATTTTCATAAGTAACATTGAAGTAATAAATTGTCATAATCATTACTAAGCATACTCATTGTTCTAGAGCCTACCAGATCCACATCAAGCCAAACTTTTAATAATATAAACATTTTGGATGTTTTTGAGCCCATCGACTCAACACCATATCAACATGGTAATTTAGTTGTCCTAATTCTCTAGAGTTTATCTGCTCAACATCAAGGCATGCTTATCTAACTCTTACAAGACTTATTTAACCTTATTACACATCCAACATGTTTAAAAAATCATTATCTCTTTGCATAACTTTATACTTCTAATATCTATTCATGCACAAGCCATACAAAAATTCTATGAATCAAATGCCTTATCATAGATATGCCATACACACAATTGATCATTCTAAAAGATGTTACGGGTATCATACTCAAGTAATTTAATATAAATTTTCAAATTTCTAACAAAATTTATTCTCGAAATATCAATTTGTATAAACTAAGATATTTTTTTATTTGTTTCAATAATGCATTTGTCAAATCAAATGATAACATATTGCTAACTTTTAATAATAATCAAGGAAAATTCTAGATGTTACCTTTTTCCATCAAAGAGTTTATCTTATGTCTTCAATTACCTTGTCAATTTCTATCTAACGACGCCTTTTACAATCATGCATGTAATGTCCCTTTTTTGGAATTTTATTAAAATGCTCAATTTTTCAATTTTTTCAAAATTTTGGCTCTTGACTAGTTTTAGTGTCTTGGTCTCCAAATCATCCCAATTGCTCCAAAATATTTAGAGAAGGTGTATGAATGATATAATAAATTAGTTATTATGTTCAGGGATGAATTATGCTCCTCCAATCTGTTCTTCAAGTTTATATCAAATTTTGAATAGGATAGATGAATTTACTAGCAATTTGGGGCTCAAATCCCTCCATGGTAATTGTTGGAATGGCTTCCCAAATGTACATAAAATCACTCAAATTATCAAATTGAAGCATGGGATGTGTATAATACATTATCATAAACTCATATGCAGAACCAATCGAACTCCCATGGCTGTTATCACTTCCTTCAATCAGATATAAAAAACTAGTTTTGGACCCTTGGGGAAATGAGATGTAGTTTGCCCCAAATGCTATGAAATTCGACCCAATGGACAGAAATTCTCTGTTGCAGACCATGAAACCAATAATATACTTTAACTACAGTTCTTCATTCATAAATCATTAATGGTGCACACATATATTCGATTCCATCAAGATTGCAAGAGTTCACAACAAGGTATTAGGGGATTGGCACTGTTTCTTCAATATTGGATAATAATACATGCGATATCTTGTATTTTCAACTTGAGATATTTCTAAACTTAAATAACATATAATTTACATCAGAATACAAAATACTGGAGCAAGAGAATCTCCCTCAAAGAGATGAATAGCTCACCAAGTGCGCCTCAGTCCATAGAGTTGAAATATGGTGAGAAAACTTGAGATGAATGGAAGAAAAAGATGATATTGATATTTCCATGAAATTCCTATACCTTTAACCTGAAAATAAGACTCCATTAAATCTCCATGAAATACCTGAGTGGTCTTTCCAAACACCAACTAGGATCATAATCTTTCACCCTTGAAATTGGCTTAAGCAAGAAAACTAGTCATCCACTAGATATCACAATTCACAAATGATATAAAGCTTCTTATCATGGATGATCCCTGTATTTTATAAAAATTATTGGTATTCAAATTTTCAAAAAACATCCATAAACCAAATCCAAGTCAAATTGGTGTGGCTGCTCATGCTATGCCATGTGGCCCCTCTCTTCACCTTCCACCTTCTTCCAACTTTGAGTAGGAGCCTCTTGGCCTTCTCCAAATCCCAAATTCGACCTATAATATGATATATTATTTCCTAACATGGCATTATGTCAGCATTTCAACCTTCATATCTTACTTGTGTCATAACTATCATAGAATCTCCATCATTGCTATCATAGATATCATAAATGTAAGGGGAATCTAGCCAAGTGTCCATGAAACTCCTATTTGGCTCTTCCTCTCCCATTTAAGTTACAATACATCCCAAATTAGACCTATAAAGTATAGGTACAATTATATTAACCTCATAATACATCCCAAAACATTATTCTTCCTATATATTAAAAATTACAAGAGGAGGATGCCATTTAACATAGGAATTCTAGCTTGAGTGGGCCCCATAGTCTCCATATGTCTCCATTCTCCATATCTATTTATATTTTCTCTTGTATTTATTTAATAAGTTACATTATTAAATATTTATCCTATTCTAATGTATAAACACCATTTTTTATCCCTCTTATTCCAAATCTCAAACCTTCCACCCCCAACCTAGGAAACTGGTGATTTTCCTCCTTGGAAATTATTTGACTTTTAGCATCCATTTGACAACTTTCATGAATATAAAAATTTTATTTGGTCAGTGTGACATAATGAAAATTTTGAGACATTACAAATTCTCCCTTCCCAATATTTCTTGTCCTCAAGCAATTTCAAACATGGTTCTTGAAGAACCTGCTTTCTATATGATTCTTTGAAGTTGTCACTGAGCTACCCACCTTGAGTCTTTAAGATTCCATGAATATGTCAGAGAGGAACCACCGTGCTTGTTGTTGCACTACTTTTATTAACATCACCTTATTAATTGGGGAATCCATCTCCCATACTGCTTGTTTCCAAAAGAATTTGAAATCAATGGGACTAAAAACTATCCCAGGGTCCCATTGCTTGCATTGCACTCCAATAATTAAGAGTGCTCTCCAACCCATACCATTTGGAGAGAGAATTAATCGATCCCATTTTCTTGTATGCATTCTTCCAAACATCATCAGTGCATAATATATATCATCAAAGTATATAACAACATAATAATAATGTACATCAAGGAGGTGCCTCACCAAGAAATCATGAAACTGCTTATACCTCCCAGTGAGTAGACTACCATTTGCCAAGTACATACATGCTTCAAGTGGCAAATCAAATATGATCCAATGACATAGGTGAGTATCCCATCTCCTATAATGCTGATCCAAAAGGAAGTGATACGCATCAAAATATTCAGCCATGTATTCTTTCATCCAAGAAGTGAATGAAGAATCTCCACTCAAATTTGAACCAAATAGTGAGCAACAGAAACAAGGATACTTCAAATGACTCATAGAAATATTACACATACATCCATGAATGAGTGAATCATAAAGATATAACAATGTATGTGCGTGGTAACAAAAATTTTCTCCTATCATAAGTCTATTCACCCTAGTGTTGGATGAAGTTCCTTGTTAGCACTTAGTTAACATTCTTGTTAGCACTTTGGGTTAACAAGAATGTGTCGCTCTACATTATTCCCATTAAAACTTTTAAATAATTCTCCCCAACCAATTTTATCAATTAACTATGCATACTTTGGTTCAATGTCCAATAAATCATGGGCCAGATGGCTCAAATCCACATAGAGGAGCCATGATGGCTACACTAAATTCATAAACAAGGTAAGGGTGATCATCAATTCAAACAAAAAACACGAAATAGGTGATGTCATCCTTTTGTAAAAACCTTGAAATTGATAACCCGCTCAGCCAAAACAACACCAAATTCATCTTAGGGTTTGATAGGATGAGACACATGATGATATAGGTATCAAAATTAGGGTTATGTATATGAATGATAAATAGAGATGAAATTTGATATCTTCATTGATATAATGAAATGAAACGGTGATAATGAATGTACATTAATCAACATGTGTCAAATGATAAAATGTTTTTTTCTTTTAATCCAAGCTAGGATAGAGAAAACATGTCTCATTAATAATTTCGATTTGTATGAACACCATTGGCGTAAAATTCGAATGGATGTTTGAGTATTCCCTTAGGCATAGTTTTTAAGGTTTAATGTTTTATATATATAATAAATCAACATTATTAATGCCAACATTATATAAAACATGAATTTAATCATCTATACTTTTCCTAGTATGAAAATCAAACATATAAAAGCTTTGGTATAATTTATCAGGAGATCATGTAAAAAGATGAAAAATCATAGAAGCAAATTTGATCTGGTTGCAAGATAATATTAGCAGGATGTCAATTTAATAATATATTAACTGAATTTGAATCAAAATATATAATCAAGAGTTAATATATGTGAAAGGAAAATTGATTATATAGTAACTATATTTAACAGTTGCTAAATAGATACCTCAACAGTTATGAAATTGGAATACTTGCGATGATTTTTACCTGAGTAATTGATGTATTCAAATTAAGAGTACCTTGAGAATCATAGCTTCTGAAGGCACTCTTAATAATGTCCTCAACAATTCATTAAAGAGAAAAGTTGATATCATTTTTTATTAACTAGGAAAAAATAAAAAGTGAGAAGGTTGTTGAAAACCAACAATTAAGTTATGAGAGTTGGTGCTCTTTTAATCAGTTGGTGCTTATGGTAATAGAGAAGATTGAAGTATTGCATTACCATAAATAAATCTCACATTACAAATATTCTTGTGTCTCTTTGATGTGTTTCTTGTGCCTATTATTTAATTGATGAATATGATAATGTTATTGGTAACATAATGCTTGATATACTCTAGTTGATTAAAAGAAGGTGAAAAGGTTTTAAATTGTTCACACACTAATCCACCCCCCTCTTAGTGTGACCATTGTGTCCAACAATTGGTATCAGAGTTGGCCTTCGTCACAACACTTACAATCTTGATGAATATCTATGGATACACAATGGAAGCAAAAGTAAATTCATCAAGCAACGATGTGCATGTACTTGGTGTTACAAAATATTTCGATTGGAGGAGCAAGATGAAGGCATATCTGAAGAAGTTTGGTGTTTGGGAGATTGTGATCAATCCACCCACTCCATAAAATAAGAAGGGAAATGAAGCTGCATAGAAAGAAGAAAAGAAGGGAAATTCTATAGCGTTGAAGTTCCTCATAGATGGACTTCCCAGCTCAGTGAAAGAAAGTGTAGGGGAGTACATTTCATCTAACGACCTCTAGTTCATTTTGGAAAGTGAGTATCAAAATGGAAGACCAGACAATGAAAAGATAAATTATGAATTAGAAGACAAGCCTCCAAAACAGATCAATCAAGAATTGGACTCCATTAAAGTCATGGACTCATTTTATTGTAATGATAACATTTGTGATGAAATTGGAAATGTTCTTTCAGAAGATGATGAATATATTTCAAAAGATGCATAAGAGATACATCTCACTTTGATAAATATTGATCTTAGATAAAATTGGGTATTGAACACAGTAAATATGAACCATAGTGAATTTACAAGGTTCAAAAATAAAATCTTGGATTCTTTGAATGAATATGAGTAAAAGACCATGACAACAAGAGTTTTGCTTGTAAATATCAAACACAAGGATGAAGAGGTGTGGGATCTGTTGGGAGACAAGGATGCTTAAATTCAAGGAATAAAGACTGAATTGATTTACCAAAAGTAAGAACAAGAAGAGCCTTGTGAAGACTCGAAATATATTGAAGAAACTAGAAAGGCCAATCATGATTTAGAGACAAAGATGGAGGAAGCCAAGAGGATAAAATAAATATTGAAGAATCAGTTGGAATAAAAGGAGAAAACAATCCAAAAGGTTGACATGGAGGTAGTTGGTCTTAGTAACAAAGGTGAAAATACTAATTCCTTTGTCAAGTTCAAGGACATATCAGTTTTCCTAGATAAGATCTTGGATTACAAAATATCTCCATTTGAAAAGTTTGGCCTTGGTTACAAGAAAGGAGAGAAAATATGAAGATGGAACTTGGTCTCCCAAGACTCTAGAAGCAGGTCCATCAATGTCCAAAGATGCTCCCCATGCACTTGCACATGACAACGAATAATTTGGAAGTTCAAGAATGCATCATGAAATTAGGCCTGTTCCACCAAGCAAGCTCAAAAAAGAAACAACTACAAGATGGAACCAAAGTCCCACGTATGAAAATGGATTTAATGGTTATTCTTTTTCTTGTTCTAAATTTGTCATAAGGTTATGGATTGTAGACTCTATGGAAGAAGAAGTTTTGGAATCCCCAATGACAGAGTTAGATGATGGAAATGTAACCAAGCTGGACATATTGTTGCTACTTTTTACACACTGAGATTATACACTTGTAGTGGATTTGGTCAGAAAGCCCAAGAATAAGAACCGAGGAGGAGTCCTTCACACCCATCAGTAATAAGAACCAATGAACATTGGAAGAAGACTAATGCAAAAAGATTTCAATATTCAAGAGACAAAGGCCTCTAGTCATGGACACTCTTAGGCATTGAGGAATGAAGTTGATCAAAGAAGCATTGAAAGTTCCAATAGCTCAGTTAGGTGTTGGACGCGCAACCATGTTGGTCACATTGTTGCATATTTCCGTACGATGAGATGTTATGGTTGTAGTGGCTATGGGAACAAAGCTTTATATTGTCGGAGTACATGGAAACAATCCATGAGAAGTTTCTCATAGAACTCATCAAGGAAATCCAATAAATATGAAGGAGAAAATGCTAAAAGGACAAATTCCAAGAAGCAAGTATGGATGAAGAAGAATGAGCAGTTACATATAGGAGAGGTTGATCAATGCAGGCATAATGGATTCCATATGGCAAGAAAAGATTAAGTTTTCTCAAATACCTTAGGATACCTTGAGTTCATAAAGCTATAGGATGAACTCAAAGGATAAAGGATGGCTACTCCAAGCATACAAACATGTCATAGGATCGTGCATGTTGATAGGGGGAGAAATGATCAGTCCCTTCGGATGCAGATATGTGGTCACCATTTTTCATTGATTCCAAAGGGGGAGAGTTGAATAGAAAAGGGGAGCATGCTCACACGGGGAGCATGATTGGTTGTCATAAATGACAAAGGGGGAGATTTTTTATTGAATTTTCATTTATGCCAACACGGGAATTGTAGTAGCCACACAGTTAATCATTTATTGCACAAATTCCCTATTGCAGTGCAAAGGTATGGATGATCTCAGTAGCCTCACATCCAGTTTTTTGGATCCCATACATAGATGGGTTATGCCTTAAAGCAACTTGTAGCCATTTTACAAGGTCCTGGTACCCTTGTTAACGATTTTGAAGACCCTTTTAATGATTTTGAAGACCCTATAAATTGTGTTGAAGCCCTTGTGAGTGATGGAAAATCCCTTGATGGGTTGAAGAAGCATTAATGACCCATTGTTTGGAAATTCAGGAATTTATAGGGTCATGCCAACCCTAGGAGAATTCTTGACAATAGCACAACAAGTAGCATGCTAGATTTTTACCCTTCGAGGTCATCTTGTGTGTTTGAGGTGGTTCAAGAAGCCCATGGAACCCCTTTGACTTTGATTATGATGTTGTGGGTTTATGTGGTCATGATGATACCTTATTTTAATTCTTGTATGTTATTTTATATATTGAGGAACCCATGAACATGATCTGTGTGTGATGAAGAAGCTCTTGAAGCACTTATGAAACTTGAAAAATCCTTTGGACCCACACACTTGGTCGTTTATTGGACTCGAAGGAATGTCGAAGATAATGTGTTGATTAGATATGGTCTTATGTTGATTTGGGTTCCTGATGGATCCCTTGTGGCTTGATACAACCCTTGGTGACCTTGATGGCTTGTGGCAGGAAAAAATATTTTTTGGTTTCTTTTTGGATTTCTAATTTTGGACTTGCTTGGGATCTCTTTCTCAGCACACACTAGTACCGAACGTTAGTACATAGTCCAAGAATTTGAAGTTATAAGGAAGGTTGACAAAGTATTCCTTCCACTCAAACAAATCTAGGGCTTATGGAGTGATGAACAGTCTTGAATTCGACTGGGTATCTTCGGTTGACTATCATGTTTGAGATTTGTCCAAAATTCATTATGATAGTTCATGCATGTAGTGGTGTATAAACAGTCTGAGGTTGCAAGTGTATACACAATGTTGACAGTCTTCCTCATTCTGGTTTTGGACATGGTTTGAAGGTTTTCACAGTTATATGCACAACCCAAATTGAATATTGTATCATGGCAATTGGGTTCTTACACAGTCCAAGGTGTTACATAGTTAAGGTGTATGCATATTCAAGGTTAATGCTTGACACTCAGACCGAGCTGACCATGTTTGACATTTTTCTCAACTTTATATCTTTGGGGATTTTCCACAACACACAAACAATCCGCCTCCATGTGCAAGCTTGATAACAATTTGAGCCTCTTGCATAGTTTACGTTCTGACTTGTTCGGGTCTACTTATCATCACACAAGTCAAGGGTGTATACATAGTGTGAGGGTGAGGTCGAATTCACAATACATAGTCCAATGATGATGTGACAAGGTTGGTGACTTTGGTATGAACAACAGATGTACACTAAGTTTTGACATGCATAGAAAAAGGTAAGATCATTGTACTCTATGATGATGTTGTTGATACTCTTGACGATGAGGTATACCTATTGACACTTGATGATGATGCTAATATTCTTGATGATGAGGCATAATTGTTAACACTTTTTGATGATGTTTATACTCTTGATGATGGGGACTACATGTTGACACTTGATGATGATGATGATGATGTTTATACTCTTGTGATTGAGGCATACATGTTGACACTTGATATGATGTATACTCTATGATGATGGTAATGCATACTTGTACATGGTTACATGATGAAGATATACTCTTGATGATGAAGTATTTCATGATAATGTATACTTGCTGACACTATTGTATGAGGATTATGATATGATGTTGATGGTGCCTTCTACACTATAATGCATACCCTATGATGATGTTACAGACCTTGATTGCGATACCTTGATGGCATGTTAAATCCTTGATGTTTAATGGACCTTGATGATGATGATGATGATGCATATTTGTTGATACTCTTGATGATGATGGTAATAAAGACATGAGCATACCTAGATGGAAAAAATACTTTATGAGGATAGATTGGACAATAGTGTTGATGAACAGATTGACAAACATATGTTGATTGAGCAGTAGAGGTATATGATTGCTTGCAAGTAAAATCTTGCAGTTTAGGATTGGACTCCTCAACCCTTCCTTATTTGGAGATAAGAAAACTAGGTTCGGTCATGTTATGAGAGTAAGTTCTGTTTTCATCAGTTGGTGATAATTTTAATCAAGAATATTGAAGTCTTCCATTACCATAAATAAATATCACATTACAAATATTATTTTGTCTATTTGATGTGTTTGGTGTGCTTATGATTTAACTGATGATTATGATAATGTGATTGGTAACATAATGATTTATATACTCTGGTTGATTAAAATAAGGTTAAAAAGGTTTAAATTTCTTACACATTGATTCACCCCTGCTCTTAGTGTGACCATTGTGTTCAACAATTTCAACCATAAGAGTAAAATTTCTAAAACAAAAGGAGGGAAAAAGAGAAATACCTTTTCTTATCGTATTTTTGGTGTATATTCTTATGGGTTCACCCAAATTTTTAATTTGTGGAATCCTTGGATGTGGAAGTTAATTTTTCATCCAAACCATACCCACACTACATACTTCTGAGGTACCCACGACACCCAGAACTATTTTTTTATTGAAATTTTCATTTTTGGGTGTCGTGGGTACCTCAAAAGTATGTAGTGTGAGTAAGGGTTGGATGCGGAATTAAATTCCACATCCAATGAGTCCCAAAGATTCAAATTTGGGTGAATCGACAAGGATATATGTCAAATATACAATAATAAAAAGAAGTTTTTCTTTTTCCCCTCCAACATTTAGAACTTTTATTTTATTATTATAACTCTTACTTTATTATTTCCCTTATAAGGCCCATTTTATACCTCAAAACGCCCCTAACTTTGATGATGATGATGATGTTTATACTCTTTGGAAACTCTGTACTAACTTATCAAAGGTTTTAGAGCCTAACACCTCTCCAGGGTGCTCCAGAGAAGCTCTTCTTAATTCATAAGCTTTTCCGAATTCAAAAATTTTCCTTCACTCACAAAATATTGTGTAATTAATTCATGCAAATATTTCGATTTGTTTATTCTGAAAATTAAGTCTCAGTTTCAAGTCTTATTACTTATTGCAATTATACATAATGAGACTAAACATTTTAGGTGTTCTAGATCCAACATCCTCACCACTAAACTTTTCTTCTCTTGCTTAATCACATAGTTTCAATATCCAATTTTCTTCTTCCTCCTCATGAGTTGGTTAATTCTATAAGATTTTTTTAGTGTAGAAAAATTTCCTTAGAAGTAAGAGCCTTATAACCCAGGACGTTTCCCGTGATTAGATTAAAATTTCGTAATTCTTTATCTAATTAATATTTAGTAACATTGACTTTTTTTTAATATCTATTTTTAGGTTTCATTTATTCTTATTCAATTCCCTATTTATGCTTTTATTGGAAGTTCTATAATTCATTACTTTCATTAATCTCAAAGAACTATCAATTACAATGACATACATTTAATATATTTTCATAAGTTGCATTGAAGTAATAAATTGTCATAATCATTACTAAGCATACTCATTGTTCTAGAGCCTACCAGATCCACATCAAGCCAAACTTTTAATAATATAAACATTTTGGATGTTTTTGAGCCCATCGACTCAACACCATATCAACATGGTAACTTAATTATCCTGATGCTCTAGAGATTATCTGCTCAACATCAAGCCATGCTTATCTAACTCTTACAAGACTTATTTAACCTTATTACACATCCAACATGTTTAAAAAAGCATTATCTCTTTGCATAACTTTATACTTCTAATATCTATTCATGCACAAGCCATACAAAAATTCTATGAATCAAATGCCTTATCATAGATATGCCATATACACAATTGATCATTCTAAAAGATGTTACGGGTATCATACTCAATTAATTTAATATAAATTTTCAAACTTCTAACAAAATTTATTCTCGACATATCAATTTGTATAAACTAAGATATTTTTTTATTTGTTTCAATAATGCATTTGTCAAATCAAATGATAACATATTGCTAACTTTTAATAATAATCAAGGAAAATTCTAGATGTTATCTTTTTCCATCAAAGAGTTTATCTTATGTCTTCAATTACCTTGTCAATTTCTATCTAACGGCGCTTTTTAAAATCATGCATGTAATGTCCCTTTTTTGGAATTTTATTAAAATGCTCAATTTTTCAATTTTTTCAAAATTTTGGCTCTTGACTAGTTTTAGTGTCTTGGTCTCCAAATCATCCCAATTGATCCAAAATATTCAGAGAATGTGTATGAATGATATAATAACTTAATTATTATGTTCAGGAATGTATTATGCTCCTCCAATCAGTTCTTCACGTTTATATCAAATTTTGAATAAGATAGATGAATTTACTAGCAATTTGGGGCTCAAATCCCTCCCGGGTAATTTCCGGAATGGATTCCCAAATGTACATAAAATCACTCAAATTATCAAATTGAAGCATGGGATGTGTATAATACATTATCATAAACTCATATGCAGAACCAATCGAACTCCCATGGTTGTTTTCACTTCCTTCAATCAGATATAAAAAACTAGTTTTTGGACCCTTGGGGAAATGAGATGTAGTTTTGGACCATGAAACCAATAATGTACTTTAAATACATTTCTTCATTCATAAATCATTAATGGTGCACACATATATTCGATTCCATCAAGATTGCAAGATTTCACAACAAGGTATTGGGGGATTGGCACTGTTTCTTCAATATTGGATAATAATACATGAGATATCTTGTATTTTCAACTTGAGATATTTCTAAACTTAAATAACAGAGAATTTACATCAGAATACAAAATAATGGAGCAAGAGAATCTCCCTCAAAGAGATGAATAGCTCACCAAGTGCGCCTCACTCCATAGAGTTGAAATATGGTGAGAAAACTTGAGATGAATGGAAGAACAAGATGATATTGATATGTCCATGAAATTACTATACCTTTCACCTGAAAAAAAGACTCCATTAAATATCCATGAAATACCTGAGTGGTCTTTCCAAGCACCAACTAGGATCATAATCTCTCACCCTCAAAATTGGCTTAAGCAAGAAAACTAGTCATCCACTAGATCTCACAATTCACAAATGACAATTTCACAAATGATATAAAGCTTCTTATCATGGATGATCCCTGTATTTTATAAAAATAATTGGTATTCAAATTTTTGAAATACATCCATAAACCAAAGCCAAGTCAAATTGGTGTGGCTGCTCATGCTATGCCATGTGGCCTCTCTCTTCACCTTCCACCTTCTCCCAACTTTGAGTAGGAGCCTCTTGGCCTTCTCCAAATCCCAAATTCGACCTCTAAGATGATATATTCTTTCCTAACATGGCATTATGTCAGCATTGCAACCTTCATATCTGACTTGTGTCATAACTATCATAGAATCTCCATCATTGCTATCATAGATGTCATAAATGTAAGGGGAATCTAGCCAAGTGTCCATGAAACTCCTATTTGGCTCTTCCTCTCCCATTTAAGTTACAACTCATCCCAAATTAGACCTATAAAGTATAGGGACAATTATATTAACCTCATAATACATCCCAAAACATTATTCTTCCTATATATTAAAAATTACAAGAGGAGGATGCCATTTAACATAGGAATTCTAGCTTGAGTGGGCCCCATAGTCTCCATATGTCTCCATTCTCCATATCTATTTCTATTTTCTCTTGTATTTATTTAATAAGTTACATTATTAAATATTTATCCTCTTCTAATGTATAAACACCATTTTTTATCCCCCTTATTCCAAATCTCAAACCTTCCACCCCCAACCTATGAAACTAGTGATTTTCCTCCTTGGAAATTATTTGACTTTTAGCATCCATTTGACAACTTTCATGAATATGAAAAATTTGATTTGGCCATTGTGACATAATGAAAATTTTGGTACATTATAATGCAGACCTACATTCTTTGCTCATAATTTATTTCCAAAAATTAGTTGCATCATAATCTCATAAAGAAACCTATAATAATATGCACTTAACCTTTTAAGCAAACTTTTCATCAATTTAAACAGACATGCACTTACTCTACATTATGCATAGTGTAAACATTGCTTTGCATAGATTCACCAATCAAAACTACTGTTAGCATGGTCATGTATATTTTTGTCATTCACTTACAAATATAATAAAATCAAAATATCACATTATCTATCTTCAAACAAAATTCACTCTTCATGCATTTATTTTTTCTTTTCAGTTTATGCAACAAGCTTTATGCATTCACATACAAGATTATTAGTGAACTAGATCCTATACCTAGTGATCATTACTGAAAACAACATCCTTTCTTTAGCATGCATACCAATAAGGAAACATAGATTATCGAATTTAAATAATAAATTCTTCACAAGGATAATATGCACCTATTTATAGGAAAGTCCATTAGGTCCGAGCATTCTAAACCTGCTATGATTCCATTTGTAGCATAACCAACTTTCACTTTACCATTTTCATGGAAATGGGTATAGAAGTTTTCCTTAAACATATTTTAAACAAGCAAGAATATTAGAGCCAAAGACTATTAGTCAAGTATTAAAGAAAACAACTCTATTTTCATATACATACATATTTTCATATAGATACATTTTTTACTTATTTACAGTTTCTAATTGGATGAAACGAAATTATAATAATATCTCTTAGTTCATATATTCATAACCATCTTCATCTATTCATGAATTATAATTCTAGTCTTAAATAATATCTTAAACAATTTTTCTTGCTTCCTCATCTTATATATGAGAAGTTATAATGAACCTCTACACTAATCCCACACCATATTATTGTTCTCTTTATAGGTATTAATTTGTCCCTTTAAAACAAGACATAATTTTAAAACAAGACATAATTTTAAGCAGAAGTTGCGAGACTACTTACACATCCCAAGTAGGGTCCCACATATAACAAATTTGAGTATTATTTATATATTATTCCATATATATCTTACTTAAAAGTAACCGTTAATATTATTTATAGAAGGATTGTCCCTTTTTAAGTTTCTCCCTCACTAATGTTCACCTAAGGTAGTTACGTAGCTTCCCAAAACCCCAACTACGCTTCTCTAACTTTAATATTGATAAAAATTATTTTAAACGCGTATTTATTAACCACTTTCTAATGAGTATGTATTTATTATACCTGCCGCGCAGGTATATTGCAATCGTTCGATTTCAAACCGCGTTGACTTTGGGCATTAGTTGGTGTTTTTTGACGCGGTTTTAAAAAATCAAACCTGTTTTCCTAAGTCATACTTTGGGGTTTGCAAAATATTTTTTTTAATTTTGTTAAAAATCTATTTTTCTAAACCGCTGATTGGTTGATAGGCGATGATGTCAACATTGGGGTTTGGTATCTGGATTTCAGTAGACATGTGGCAAGATGAAATCATAATGATAAAATTAAAAAAATAAAATTTTCTCAAGGTCCACGCATTGGATCTCCATTTGCGTCTGCTTGATCTCCATTTCCGTAAAATTCAACTGCATTTCCCTCTGCTTCAACTGCATTGCAATGCGTTCATTCTCAAGTTTCAGGCGTTGGATCTCCATTTCCTGGTGCTTGATCTCCATTTCCATTCTCAAGTTTCAGGCGTTGGATCTCCATTTCCTGGTGCTTGATCTCCATTTCCCGCTGCTTGATCTCCATTTCCTGCTCCTTCAACTGCAGCGCCATGGGTTGCTTCTCCAGTTCGGCGGGTTGGATCTCCATTTCCATGAATTGCTTGATCTCCATTTCCATCTGTAGTTCCATGTGTTCCTTAATCTCCATTTCCTTATGCTTCAACTTCAGTGCCATGCGTTCCTTCTCCAGTTGCAGGCGTTCGATCTCCATTTCCTTCTCCTTGATCTACAGTTCTAGTTGCAGTGCCATACGTTTGTTCTGACGTTTCATATTTTCATTCTCCAGTTCCATGAGTTCATATGCATCTCTGATATTCCATCTATGTCCATCTGTATGCTTCACCTTGTCATCTGTCCATTGCATCCGTGGCGCTAGAGACTTTTTCGGCAAGTCCATCATTTCCGCCCCCGAACAGTCGAGGTTTCCTATGATTCAAAACAGAATAACAGTCCAAGTTTCCTTTGGTTAAAAAACAAATGTATAAAAATTTAAAATGGAGCTATAGCCAATCATATACCCTCATTCAAATACCAGTGGGTAGAAAAGCTTAGCAATCCAAAAGCTTCCAAGATCATAAATCCAAAAGCTTCAATATTCCTAATTTTATTCAATTTTTAATTCACCCAGAGCACATAATCAATTTCTCCACAATATCCACGTCAGTAGAGCAAGCAAACCACCAAAATTTTAAACTAAAACCTTGGAAATCACCTTACCTTGTGTAGGAAACAAAAATATATTGCAGCGAACCTTATTCTTCAGTCTTGTCAACTCAGTGATACAGGGACAAGATAGTAGTTATTGACGTAATCATTTCCTCCCAGGGCGATTGTTACTAGCCCCTGCGCAACCAGCCTGTTGGTCGCAGGACGTCCTATGATGCCTGCAACTTTGTCTTAATACTGTTGGAAGTACTAGAACTGCTGGGGAATTCTGATAATATTGGCCTGTGTGCAAACAGTTTCTCTTGGATTTAATCAATAAGATAATCAAGTCATTTTCCATAATTTTTAATAATGACTCCCATCGATTTATATCAATCACATTTTATTTTACAATTGTCTTAGTATTTCTTAAATTATCTTTCATACTAAATTCTTCCATGTCATTATGGTCAAAAACATATTAATTCATACAATAATACCAATTCAATAACATTTTTCATAGCTAAATCCACCGATATTATAAAAAATGCAATGTAGACAACCAATTGACAAATTCCCCAAAACATAATCGCCAATTACCAATCCAAACAGTAGTAGATAAGGCTAGGTATTATTGCAGAGAAAAGTTCCAAAGGTTTGCTGATTCCATACTCTTAGAGGTTGTAGATAGAAACACAAGCTAGTAGTATAATTTTCTCTGTCAACTCCTTGACAGGAGCAATCCCTCCTGAATTGGGCAATTTGAGGCTTAATATATTCAATCTTTCGGATAATCAGTTGACAGGCATTGTTCCTTCTGCTTTCAGCC
The DNA here is from genome assembly GCA_001517045.1 of Pseudotsuga menziesii. Taxonomy (NCBI): domain Eukaryota; kingdom Viridiplantae; phylum Streptophyta; class Pinopsida; order Pinales; family Pinaceae; genus Pseudotsuga; species Pseudotsuga menziesii. The sequence continues at coordinate 68,829 of LPNX010820654.1, read as the reverse complement.
TTAGTTTTTATAACTCAAGTTTAATGGGCAATCCTGGGATTCGTAGCAATGATGGTCTTGAAGGGCTCAAGTCCTGTTCTGACATGGAGGATGGCAGAAGAAGGAAGTGTAAAAAAAGGAATGACACACTGATGACATATTATCACAAAAACATTCCAAATTTACTTCGTTGAAGTGTCCTAATTGATGTGTTGTTGAGATACAAAATCACTGCCATTGGACCCCTGCACATATTAAAATACCCTGTAAAACAGCTACTGAGATATTACCAGGCCATATCGACGAAAATCTCACGAGCGGCTTTTCAAGGCATTAAAATATGTCCCGATTCGAATTGCAGTGGGTGAATTGTATAAAACATGACAAATTGCACTGCGTGAACTGTTTAAAACATGACAGAGCAAAAAGGAACCCGTCGTTTACACATGTAGGTAAAGAACAAGTAAGTTCATGCTATATATGAGGGACAATTGTCCACATTTGCAAAAAAATTGGTTAAAGCAGTAGAATAACCTCCAAAGTGGTCAAGACACTACAGAATGAGTGAAAGTCGATGTCTTACCTGTAACACCATGTATATATGCAGTTCGCAATTTCCAGAAGCAGATAAGCGATAGCTAGCCAGCACTCCACATGTAGCAGCGGGCTGGAACTAGGGATGCAAACCCCATGAATGCAGCCACTTCATTTGGATTTCTTCCCCTCCATGTGTTAAATTGCTCCAAAATTGTCGACTATTTTTGGGTTGAAACATGCTTCACTCCCACTAAATTCCTGGCAGACTTTTGGCTATAAGAAACCATCTTTGAAATGAATGGGTAGGTGCACGCCAGGATTTTGCATCATAGGCAACCGAGAAACATAAAGGAAGGCTGTTGTCCTTGCTGCCACTCTATGATCTCTTAATTTTTATGAAAACCTAAATCTCTTCAAGCCCTCAAAGCTTCTTTTTGGGTTTGGCCTACTGAATTTTGAGTCCTTCATTGTAAAATTTCAATGCATTCTCATGTTGAAAGGCTCCAAAATCCAGCTCAAAAACCTTCCCATGGATGCACATAGCGAGTGCCATTTTCAATATTTCAATGGATTCTTCATGCTGCCTAAGCCTGCACTTGCAGCTAGGAGATGAAGGAATGAGATATCAGAAGGGAAACTTGAAATAATTCCAAACCTACGACCAAATGACAAATTTAACCTGTATCTTGAACGTTGGTTAATTCTGCACAGCTTCAATCATTATGCTGAGCAAACCTGTATTGATTAAGGCATCTTCTTCAAAGAGAGGAGGATATATGACCGTAAACGAGAGTACTCTATCGGCAGAGCTCGACGTGGTCCATCTCCCAGTTCTCTGCCGAAGTGGTCCATCTCCCAGTTCACAGAGGACGTTGTGCATGTGGTTTTGCATGGATTCAACGTGGCTTTGGTCAATTGCATGTTTCGACACGTAATTCGCCTTCCCACAACACAATTCATGTCAAAACACTAACGTTCAAAACTCTTCACTGCTTATAAGATATACTGCCGAGGAGCAGGGGCAACTCGTCACAAAATATTTACGTTCCGACGATGGTGTAGTGGCCTAGAGGTGCTCACTGTGAGACGTGTCGAGCAGCATCGAGACAGCTGTTAATCATACTCTACGGATAATCAAAAGAATCTACTGCCAAGAATGTTGTATTAATATTAAATTTTGCCAGGAAATGTAACATAATACTCTTCATTTTTAGTTTTTGTATCACTGTAAAGAGCCCAGGCGTATATACGATAGACCGCAAGTGTGTGTTTATAATACACCTTTAATTTTGATCGATGTGATCGATGTGATGGCACCCGGATACTGCCCATTAATGGAGATGATCATCGTTTGCATACAATCAGGAGACCAGTTTTGGTAACTGAGCTTCCATTTATGGTGATGGACTGTAGCCGCCATAGACACTGGCGCCATCGCCAAAATCATCATCACCGCAAACATAAACCAGGAGGGTCGGTTAAACAAATGTGAATCTCGCGACTCCATGTTTCCACAGTTCAAAACCAGCTATGGCCGAATTCAGAAATCCACTGGGCTATGTTGCAAATTTATCTTTAAACCAATACACTTCAAACTGGATCGGTTTTATAAACCCACAGACAATAGCGCAATGCTTAACTGAGCTCTGTAAACAAATGCTGCTTGCAGCGCTCAACACTAGAGCACATTCCAGTCCCTACTCCTGGCTGCCTTATATAAGGAATATGAAGGAGTCCAGTTCATTATTCGATATGGTTAATTCAATAAATAGGTAATTTCCTGGTGCTGGAGTTTAGCTTTGCATGAGAGGACATTCTTATTAACCTGATAAACCAATTGTTTGACCGATGGAAAAAGGAATATTATCTTTCCGTATGGGTTTCTGTAAGTAGAGATAATATGGTCCGATGGCAGACACGATGTATCCAACTACCTTTTATCTCACCGCGTATACATCGTGCTTCCCAAGTGTGTTGAAATGGAACAGTTGTTCGTTCATCACCACACCAGATGGGCGCCATTTCAAATACTTTACTGGTAAGTGGTAACTGGTAACTCTAGTTTCATTTAATTGAACTGATTTACGATGATAAATACTAGTTATCACTACCTTGGAAGGTAGTTTATATCCTAGAATGTTTGGTTTTCACCCAATAAGCGATAGCCATATCGATGTTTTCATTGATGTCTCTTTATCTTTTTATAAATTAATTTTTAATTCAAAGGGGAATAAAAATTATTATAACACACTCTGGTCAAAGTAAGAGAGAACCTCTTGTCGAAGTAATAGAGAACACAGTTATCATTGCATTTTCCCGTGAGAGACCAGTCACCATTGGCCCAAACGTTAAGTGATTCATCACTTTAATTTTAATTAATTAATTTTTTATGTGGTGTCATGTTTCAAAGGAATAAGGTATGAAAATTTAATTTTTTTTATGGAAAAATAAAGGCAATATTTGATATTTTATAGATATTTATATTTAAGAGAATAGAATACATAGGATAACAACATTCCTTCCCACCACTTAATTTCTAAGAGGCAGGTATAAGCAACCTTGCTGCTATTTCACTTGTTTTATATATATTGGAATCCCGCTCCGACTAAGTGGATAGTTAGTCGTTAAAATTCTCATATTTTCCTATGTAGAAAATATTTACAATTTAAATTTCCTCATTAAGTTTTACATTCATATTTACCTTGAGTAGCACAGGGGATGTTATATTATTTTTAGCTTACTTTAGTACATTACAGAACAATAGTTTGCAATATAAGTGATTATTAGACTTGCACTAATATAAATAAAAATTAGCTATGTTCACTGATGGACAAATTATATTTGTTTTCTTATTATTTTGTATGAAATATTAGTCAAGGAAGGTTATTTCTTATTTCTTACTTCAAGCTTCCCATATTACAGTTGCACTAATAACCAATATTTTATTTACCTTGCACATAGGCAGAAAATGATAAATCCGTATCGTTATGCAAAGTTGGTTTTAAGTTAGGGTTTGATAATCGTACATGAAAAAATCATGTTTTTTTGGATTCTAATATTAATTAATTAAACAAACTATATATAGTTTTCCATATAAAAACTAAATATACAGATAAACCCTAACCAGGAAAGTTATAAAACCAAATAGGATAATGTAAGGCAAAAGAAAATTGTATACTGAGGAGCCAAACCTTTTTCCAAGAGTAATAATAAATATTGCATACAATAAAATTACTTACTCCATGAAAATCCATGTAAATTCATTATAAAATACTAAAATAGTAAATTCATGTCATAATAGTAAATCCATGTCATAATAGTAAATTCATTATAAAATACTAAAATAACTTTAAGACTCAAAACCCTATAAATTCAGAAATACTGTGTCGTCAAAATTATGTCAGCACCATTAATTGCAAGAAATAAACTTATAGTCATTTACTTCTCTAACCAAAATAGTTTAGCATCGTTAAGGGAATATCAATGCTGCAAAACTTACTTAGAATAATAATCTGAATGATAATTAATAGCCAAGTTAATGGCTTAATGTTGTTCCTCTTGTAAGCTAAAACATGAGAAAGAGACAAAATTCCCAACTCTAATATATTCTTTTCCATCATGCACAGTAGAAATCCATCAAAAAACAAACTAGAAGTTT
>LPNX010820654.1:45019-64011 GCA_001517045.1 Pseudotsuga menziesii | reverse complement strand
ATATAAAGGAAAATAATGAATTTTGGTTAAGTGAGAAAGGAAAAAGAGATAAAGGTATGAAAAAAGGTGATGGAAATAGGGTTAAGTGAAAAGAGAAGGGGGTTACCAAATTTAGGTATGATTAGCCCTATTTTAGAAATTTTATGGATAATGGGAGCCCAAGATTGTGTTATTTTCAGCCTATCTTCTTTGTTAATGTTGTTAGGATTCATTTCAATCTCTAGGGCTTCTATGATTAACCGAGATTGCTAATTTTGACGTTAAATTGTGTTCGGTGTTAGCTATGTGTTCGTTTAATATTGTTTTAAAAGAGCAACTAGTTTGACCTATATAACAAGTGTCACACGAACATTGAATTTCATAGACACCTTGGTGGAGAAGAGGGTTAGTTATATCCTTAATAGAGGTGACTGTTTCTTTAATGGTCTTAATGGGTTTGAAGATAGTTTTAATGTTCCTTTTCCTCAAAAATTTTGAAATTTTTTCTATGGTGCCATGGATGAAGGGGAGGTAAGCTTAGGAATTTGGGGTTATAGGTGGGATTTTGAGTAAAGGGTGTTCTACTTTGTGAAAGACTTTGTCAATTTGGATAGATAACTAGCCATTATTTTTTAGGGCTTGTTTTGGGTGTTTTTGTTCTTGCGAGAGATGGTTTTGGTAAAAGATACATAAAGCTCTAACAAATAAAGTGTTGAGAACCGCTATATTTTGGGAGAGGTGGTGGTGTGAGAGAGAATTGAGATAGTGATCTGTATGGATTTTATTTCTATAGACCTAATGGGAGAGGGAGCCATTATTATTACAAGTTACAAGGATGCTAAGGAAGGGGAGAGAGTTTTTTTTTATCAAATTTCCATTGTAAATTCGATGTTGGGAGAAATTCTATTAACATGATTTAGGAATTACTGGATGGTTTCTAACGAGTGGGGCAAGATAACAAAGGTGTCATCAACGAACATTTTCCAACATTGGGTTTGGAGAGGTGTTGTTTCAGGGCTTTGTTTTCAAAATGTTCCATGAAAATATTTGCAATGATAGGAGAGAGGAGAGCACCCATGGAAGTACATTCATTTTTTTCATAAAGTTGACCTTGGTAATTAAAGAAGGTAGACTTGAGGTAAATTTCGATAAGGTTGAAAATGTTTTGATCGAAAAGATTGCAAGTAATCTCTATGGCTTCTTTTATAAAGATTTTGGTAAATAAAGAGATGACATTGAAACTGATAAGGATGTTAGAAGGTGATAGGTTGAGAGTTTGGATAAACGGGATAGAGTCTCAGGAATATTTGATGAAGGAGGAGGAATTTCCAATGAAGCTTTGAAGGAATTTTGAAGAGAACATAGCAAGTTCATAAGTGGGGGAATTTATTGTAGTTACAACATGACGAAGGGATATGTATTTCTTATGAATTTTGAGTAAGGATGCCATTACTGAAAAAAAACCTCAAAAAAACTAAAGATGCCATTATTACAATCAAAGAATAATGGTGTCTTATCATTCACTGAATATCAATTGCAATTATAATTTGTTCATCCTGTAGTCATACAATTGCGATGACCTAATTTGGCCCATGCATTAATAACCATCTTTCAGAAAAACAACAAACACACATGCATGGGTTAAATAGGAGGGTAAACTAATCCCAACTTTCACGGTATCGACCTTGTCTTGTACTTGGACAACTTCTTCTCATACTTCTTCTTCTTGCTTCTCCAATTGCTCAACATGGTTGAAACTGATATGTTTAGATGGTACATATTCAAGCCACTGAGTTATATGCTGGAGCTTATATTGTACAGGCTAAATGAGTCTGGTAACTTGTTCTTCTTCTGACTAGTGCACTTTAACTTTGTCATTTCTACTCTGCTCCTTGTCATGCTGAGTTTTTACCTGTTTCTGCAACTATTTCAGCTCGACTACCTTTGCAAGATTTTCCTTAATGGGTAGCTTCTTCATGTCTTCCTTAACTGCTGTGATTTTCAACTCGGTTTAGCACGTGCCCTTTGCAAACTTCACCGCAGTTTCATCTTCTAGGAGAAGTTCCCAAATCACCAAGACTACGTCGATTTCTTCAGTACAAAGCTTCTCTCCTTCCTTGATTCTGTCAGCAGCCTCAAATGTTGTTTTCCTTTGCTTTTCTAGGACCTTAGGGGGTGTGCTTGGTCTTCGCTATGCTTTAAGCTCTTTCGCCTTCTTATTTAGATCCGTGGCAATCTGGGATAAGTTGGCTAACTTGGCTACTTGGTCTATCTCTTCCTGGGATTCTTCCACGGAGAACGTTGTGACCGCACTGCTAAGGGATTCATCTAGTGCAAGCTGGATTTGTTCTTGTGCTTCAGTCTCTTGCTCATTTTGTCAAAGGAGGTCCTTGTGGATTTTCACTTTTATTGTTTGTTTTTTATCCTGATAAGCGAGAGAGTTTTCTCGCATTCGGATTCCAGTTATGGTTGGATGCTGAACATCATATACTTCGGCCAATGTTAGTTTGGAAAAATCAATAGTTGGTGTCCCCAAGTCATGGATGACATCATCAAATTCTTGTGCATTGAATCCTATATTGAGTGGCGAAAATAGAAGTGGTTCTTCTAATGTAGCATGGGGATCAATGTTGTACGTCTCGGCTTCGACCGTGCTTTTTACCTCATTAATGGAATCAGTTAGCTTATTGACATGATTGGTGAGTTTGTTGATTAAGCACTTTTTTTTTTTACTTATACCTTCAAAGCTTGTCTTCGCTACTTCTGTGACTGCGTTTGCAAGCATGCCAATGTCTTCGTCAGGACGTCCAGTGACTAGTAGTCTGGTGCATTGGACCAAACTATAAAAGTGATAAAAATAAGCAACCAGAAGTAGTGGAATTTTGTCTTAATTTCTTCCTACGCTTTTGCTGCATCATCTATCAGCTTGTTCAGTAGAAACTGCGACCAATTGATTGTCACTCCTTCTGCACATTGTTCTGCTAGTTCCACTATCCTGACAATGCACTCGGTGGGCCGCATCTTACACAACAATTTGCAAGATAATATCTTCATGGTGAACCTCACTGTATTGTCAGTTATGGAGGAAATGAGGAATCCTCTGTTTGCATGTTGGAGGTCATACTTTTCGTTCATCTTCATCCCTTCCCTGTTCACATGCGGATATGGCGTAGGGTCAATTCCACTATGCAAGAGACCCACGGCTGATGAAATCAGCTCGACATCAACACGATATAGGGGGGTGAGCCACAAAAATCCTTCGTGGAAGCACACCAGGAGTTGTCGCACATATGTTCTTATTTATTTATTTCACCCAAAATGCGACATACGAAACAAGTTAGCTAATCCCTCATAGTCGGTTCTTCAAGCCCACTCCATTGGAGCTACAAGTTGTGGCGCAAACAACACGACTGGGAGAGTGACCATGTACCTGTTTTTTTCCAGGTCCACTTTCTCGCGGCTATCATTATATTCAAATTTGAGTCGCACCAGCTTCGGGGTGATGTTCATTAATAGTGGCACACCCGGAGGGATCCGGGGTGCAACCAAGGAAGAGTGCGCTTGCATCAGGAGCTTTACTTCAGGAGCTTCTATTATCTTAGGTCGAACATATGGCGGTAGGGGGTTCCTCTCTTCTATAGTGTCATTAGCTTCTCTTCACGGTGGTGGAGTTGGTGTGTTCCCGGTGGACTTTCTCTTCTTTGTGAACTTTGGCACTTTGACATGAGGCCTTGACATGGCTAGAAGGTCTATGCTCGACGCAAATGGTTGCAGACCTACAACTGGTACATTGACTAGTGGATTATGAGCTCGGGACAAAGCAGTAGCATGAACAGTCTGTGAAATTGGCTGCACAATTCTTTCTTGTTCTTCCTGTGCGTGATGTGCTTTCTGCGATATAACTTCCTCAATTATTGGGAAAGGTGATGCGATGGTAACGACAGACTTCTCACTGGTGCTGGAATTTGAAATTACCATCGGCTTCGGCTCTTCACGGTTATAGACTTTGGTTCTCTCTTCTTCTCTCTATGCAAGTAAAAGGATTATTGATGACGAACGCTCATATTTATTGGCATGCACTCGCCCTGCATATAATCATTCGATAGAAGAGTGACGTATTATCAATCACATGGGCTTCATGTTTGAGGTATTTCTCAATTAACTCACACTGTTGAGCTCTGACCTGTACCTGTCAGGAAAATTATGGTGAGGATGACTTATGGGACCAAAAAGCATGCTACCATCTTCCTTGGACATATCAAATTAATTATACTTTGTTGTCATAACCACCTAAATATTTTCAGGTATTCACACTTTAATGGCATCTAGCTGTCATTCCCGCTCTTATTGCAATTTGCATACCCCTATCACAGAAGTGCAACAGAATAGTTTCCTTTTCTCTTTTTCTTTTTCTATCTTAATGATCATTTTTTTCATACCTTTTCCTTCTCACGCAACTGTTTCGTAGCCATCATGGGAAGGTTTCAAGCGATTGTTATTTATCATTCCTACGACCGGTGTTGCATTTAGCTTATGTAATTTCACTGCATCAGCCTCAGTGATGTGTGCAATCACATAGACAATGCGCCTTCAATTTCCCAGGGTGCTTCAAAAATTTGTTGTTCTACAACAAAACAAGTCCTCCAACCTTGAAATGCTTAGTTTTGATATGGTGATCATGCCATGCTTTCTGTCTTTGATTTTCTGTGCTTTGATGGAATCTTGCAACAAAGCATTCCTCCATTTGAATGAGCTACAACAACATTTGCTTGATAGCATCTACGTCAATCATTTCCATCAGCACAACAATTCTTATGATCGGGACAATATATTCCATCGGAACAACAAATTCTTTTCCATACACGAGTCTAAATGGAGTGTGTCATGTCAATCACTTGCATGTTGTGCAATACGCCCACAGCACAGCTGAAACTTTATGATCCCAGTCATCTCTATGCTCATTGCATACTTTGATTAATGCATTTTCTAGAATCTTGTTGAAGGATTCAACCATTCCATTAGGCTGAAGATGATAGGGTGTCGTTTTCCTATGATGAATCTGGAACTTTGCAGTAAACTCATCAATCATTTTTTTAACAAAATGTCTACTTTGATCACTTAGAATAATTTTCAGGTCACCGAATTTGGTCACCACATTTTCAAATAAAAACTTTTTCGCAGTCGCAACAGTACAATCTTTAACAAGTGTGACCTTGGCCCATCTGGTTAAGAATTCCTTCGCTATGATAATATAGCGCATGCCAGTATTTTTCCTTGGTGGACTGATCGGTCCAACAAAATCAACAAATGACTTATTCAATGCTTCAAGGGTTATATGTAGTGCTAGTGGCATCTGATCGCGTCGTGATGGTTTTCTTGTCCTCTGAAAAAAATCACAGCATCGGCAAAAGGTCGCCAGGAGCATGAAGCTATCAATAGTCCTCCAGCTCAGTTTCCCATCTGTTGTAGGATTGACATAATCATATTTTAAGGCACTGATATTATAGATATGTTCGATATAATCACCCTGTCCTTCACTATAAATTGGTTTGACATATCTTTGTCCCTCCAGTGGATCAATGGGAGACACTACCCTCATATTTTCATACTAAAATGAGAGGATTCTTCTCCTAAAGTTTAGGATTGTCTGATTTTCTATTGCTCATTCTATCCCCAGAAGCATGGGATATGGGTTTGTGTCATCGATAATGCTGATAACTTCAAAATATGCAAATTTGTGCATCTCCTCAATGTTGACATGAACTTGACTCAACCTACCAATCAGTAGGACCTTCACCATATTTGCAAGCCTCAACTAGATAGGGGACCAGTCCAAGCGCAACTTTCCCATGCTATCCCAAGTTTGTGGCATCAAAATATTAACGTCTAGCCCCAGATATAGGCTAATGTAATCCATGTCATAGTGTCATATATGCGCATTTATTCTTAACTCGTGCCCAATTTTGAATTTCCTTTTAACATGGTTAACCCTTCTTTCAGGTTGTGACTCTGTTGGGGTTTCTTCTATACGTGCTTGCAATTCCGCGACAGAAACTTTATCATGGATCAGTGCTAAGAAGCTTGATAGAAATAACTTGATCTTACTAACCTTGTTTGGAGCCTACTTATGGAATATCTATTGGAAACGTTCAGGCATCTCCTTGACTTCGAGTGAGGTCAACGGTTGTTTTGAATCTACAAACTTTGGTCACACGTCTAAAAATACTTACTTCTGTTTTTTAATGTCGAATGGTACTTTCTTCTATGCTGGGGATCACACCGATGAGAGTTCATGCGGTATATTCTCATCATCTCCAGTAGCAACACCTCCTCATATTACAACAACAACGCTTGGTTCCCTTGGCTCAATAGCAATCATTCAAACATTTAGGTTAGGATTTGGATTTTGATTCTGCACAAGGTTAGGAACTCCGGTGGCTCGAGATTAAATCCGTAACATATCAGAAGAGAAATATAAACCATGAAATGCACACATAAATCCATACTACAGAAGAAAAGATTGAGCGACATCTCCCACAAGAAAAATCAAATGGTATCTAGCTGGGGTGATATAGGATGATCCCACAGATGCATCCATGTAGTGGTGTAGAGCAATGAATTCATTTTCAACGGAGTACGGTGAACCAACAAAAAGCTCGATGCATTTGAATGGAGTATAGAATTTATTGTCAGCGATGTGACCGACGTAAGGGGTCGATGAACCTTCTCCTTAAATTGTTTATCAAACCAACTGTGTGGGAGGAAGGGTATCTATAGGTATTATTCATGGGATTTGTCTCTAACAACTAAGCAGTCCTTGCTTCCAACCTCCCCACATGACCTCTTAGATCATTAAAACATATCAATGAACCAAGACTAGAAAACGTTAAAAAAGGTTATGTCCTAGCTTAGTTATAGAAGTAACACAGATGTGTGTGTGTTTGTGTGTTAATTTTGTAATTGATGGTGTAGTTTTACCATTGTAAAGTTCAATTATATTTTAAATAATTATTTTTCTTATATTTTAGGTTTGTAACATTAAGGAATAAATTAATTTATTAAATCACTTAATAATTTATAATGTGGAGTAAAGAATTGGGTCAATATAAAGGTGGTGAGAAAATCAAATGTATTAGGTTGAAAATAAAAATGAATGTAAAAATGAAAAAATACAAGAAAAAGAGGAATAAATTAATTAACAAGAGTTTGAATTTGAGAAAATATAGGATAAAGAGGAATAAATTAAGTAATGAGACACTAATAAGGTAAGGAATAAATTCATTAATGACATGACTAAGGTAATGATAGGGATTAAAGGAGAAATAATTAAATTCAAAGAGAATAAATTAAAAATAGGGTTTAATATATTTATTGAATTAAAAAGGGTGAACAAATGACAAATTTAATACATCGCAAGAAAGTATTAATATATTTATTAAATAAAAAAAAGGGGGAAATAAATAACAAATTTAATGAATAATAAGAAACTAAATTTTTGGGTTGTTTATGTCAAAGATAATAATGATTAATAAATATTATCTTGGATTAATAAATATATATATGCAGCTTGATAGTGAACAATTCGAGTTTGAAGAGCACCCAATCGAGGTAACTGCTAGTGAGGCACCATGACCCACCATAACTTACTCACGTATAGTAAGTAAAAATGTAATATTGGTTTGGAATTTGAACAAATGTATATAGAATTTTATAGGTTGATATTCTAATTTTGGTTTGTCTGCAGTCTGTGATAATGTGACCTATCTTGCTTGTTCAGCGTTGGGGATAACTATTGAGCAGCCGAAAAAGAAAGCTATACCTCTCAGAAGACATTGACAGTGGCAATGAAAGGGGGGATAAATAGAATGAATGTATAGGGGGGATGTACATACATGTAAATTTTTTTTTGTATACACATGCATGTACACTTTGATCCACTATTTTGTATTATGCTCATGTGTCATGCCAATTTTTGTAACATTATTTGTCTACATATATAATATAAAGAAAGGTTCAAATTTATCATATATAGTTGACTTGATTTTGGAAAATGATATGTGTGGTTCACATATGTGATAGTATGATATGTGTGGTTCACTTATGTGATATTAAAATATTATAGACCTTATCATGACATTTCATACTGACTATTTGAATATTTCCAATAATTCAAGGAAGAATTTATGACTCATCCAACTAAGATCAAGTAACCATTAAGTAATTCATGGGAGATAACCACTAGACACCATAACCATAACCATACCATACAACTACCTAAATTCAACTATCATCAACATTTTAACTTTATGGCTATCCTCAAACTTTTAACATCATAGCCATATCGCTAATATCATAACATACTAATATACCATACCATACCCTACAATACTAACATACCATACCATACTAATATACCATATCATATCATACCCTACAATACCCTATGATACTAAAATCATACCATAATAACATACCATACCATACTAATATACCATACCATACCCTACAATACCCTATGATACTAACATCATATCATACTAACATACCATACCATACATAGCATGCAATTTGCAGTTCATTAAAGCCTAGTTGGTTTTCAATTTGTACATGTACATATGTTTCTAGTTCCATCTCATAACTTGTACAAAGATCACAAAACCCTAGTTCCATTTCATAACTTCTAAACCCTAGTTATAGCATGCAATTTGCAGTTCATTACACCCTAGTTGGTTTTTAATTTGTACATGTACGTGTGATTCTAGTTCCATCTCATAACTTGTAAAGAGGTCACAAATCCCTAGTTGTTTTTAATTTGTACATCTACATGTGTTTCTAGTTCCATCTCATAAGTTGTAAAGAGGTCACAAAAACCTAGTTCCATCTCATAACTTCTCAACCCTAGTTCTAACATGAAATTGTAGTTCATGAAACCCTAGTTGATTTTCAATTTGTACTATGTACATGTGTTTCTAGGTCAATCTCATAACTTTTAAAGAGGTCACAAAACCCTAGTTCCATATCATCACTTCTCAACCCTTGTTATAGCATGAAATTATAGTTCATGAAACCCTAGTTGGTTTTCAATTTGCACATGTACATGTGTTTCTACTTCCATCTCATAACTTCTCAACCCTTGTTATACCATGCAATTTGTAGTTGATGAAACCCTAGTTGGTTTTCAATTTGTACATGTACATGTTTGATCTCATAACTTGTAACCCTAGTTCCATCTCATAACTTCTCATAAAACCAATCTAATGATATAAACCTAAAGAGGTCATATAAACCTTAGTCCATTTTGCTTGTTATTCATGTACATGTGTTTCAAATTATAAGTCATGCATGCATGTGAACTTCCACTTGTGATTCGTGTTCAAACCTATTCATTTTGTTTCATGTATGTCCATATACTAGGTATACGACTTTTTGGTTTATACTTAAATGATACTAACCAATCTAATTTGATCTTCAAACATAAAGAGGTCATAAAACCCTAGTTTGTAGTTACATGTCTCAATTTGTGAACTCTACTTTTATTATGCAGATTGTTGCCTTATAGTTTAGTAATAGAATAATATATCTTGTGTACCCTACCAACATAGGCACGGTCGAGGGTTTTGCAGAGTTGACCCACTAATGCTAGAGTTGCATTGAAGGAAACTGAGCAAAACCCTAGTTTACGAAATCAAAGCACAATGAAGTCATTGGGCCTTGAAAACATGAGACAGAGGGCCACCTAGAGGTAATCACATGCCAAGAGACCAACGAAGTCGACGGTTCTTCAATCCGACCTCCAGTTTTCGAGCTATGTCTAGTTGAAAGTTGCATGAAAATGTCATGCACAGACACTTGGTGATTTTCAGTCTGAGAGCGAAAATTGCATTTCGTTGGCTCCTGCATGTATGGGAAAGGTCAATATGGGAACCCTACCAACACAACCACGGTCTAGGGTTGTCATGCATTGACCCACCAATTCTAGAGTTGCAAGAGTTGACCCAACAATGTAATTAAATGTACACTAATATAAAAAACATAAAAAAAAAGTAAATTTCAACAACTCGAAAGCATGTTATTTTCCAATTTTTATTTGTTGGTGTCTAAAGACACCAGGTTGTTCTTGGTGCCTCCAATGTGCCATAGATGGTGTTTGTATCCTAGGCACACGAAATGCTAAACATTATTACTCTCATAAGAAAATAAAGAGAACCCAATGAAAATGTGCAAACATGATTTATAGATAACTCTGAATAATATTATGTTTGTGAATGGTATCCATCAGTCACATGTTTATTACATTGGGAATAAACTAAGGCTAAATAATTGAAATTTTTCTTTAGCATGCACTTTAAAGGCTAAATAATGCACTTGACAATCTAGCCACACTTTGAAATCCAGAAACACCTCACAATGTGCTCACTCGAGTAGGACATCCGGATCATCTCTACTCCCTATGGTGTCCATCAATATTTCATGCTCTATATGAGGTAGAAAATATCATACACGTGACCTATTTTTTCACAAAAGTGTGTGCAACTTGATGTTTATACCAACTACTAGGTTGGTGAAGTGGTATACAATAGCTCCTGGTCTATAATCCTGATATACATACACACCCTTCCTTTTTTGTTGTATTGCTAGTGTCAAGTACTCCCCTTTTACAACCATTGACCTATTTGGGAATTCAATATTTTCATAATCTGTAATAGGTTCGAGAATGGTTTGTTTCCCCTCTAAGCAACATGCCAACCAATAGTCAAAATCTCATTCAGTATTTTATGGGGAAACCACTGCATATATCTGACCTGTGAAAGGAAATAGGTCGAGTTAACAATACATAAATTAAATTTATAATTTAGGTACTACTAATTTACTTTTTTGTACCTGCTTGTATGAGATCTGATATGTGATCATAGTCTATAGAAATGTGTGTCTGATAATATTCCAAATGATCTATTTCATTAACCCTCTTGAAATCAGTTCCAAGTGTCACTCGATCCCATGTATCAACAGTATCTGTATAGTCACAACCATCCCATTTATCGATGCTACAGGAACTGCAATAGAAAGCCTTCAATTTTGTCCAAATTTGTAGGGCGAAGTTGTCTAAGCTTCTAATTGAATGAAACTGTCGAGTTCCATGCACTGTTTTCACCCGATGTGTTTGGGATTGTTCCACATTGGTCACCTCCCATAATATTCTTCACGATAGGTGTTTCCTTGTCACTTGTTCTCCCATGATAGATGCACACCATTTCACTATAGATACAGTGTCTTGAAGGCAAGCACCTGTAAACTTCATCTCTTCCCTTCGAAGGGCAATTCTTATGCATGCACTAGCACCATCATGCTCTCCTTTTCCATGACCAGTTTCAAATTAGTTCCATATGTGAGGCACCTTGTATTTTATGTGCAACAAACACAACCATTGAAATACACCTGCATTCTTGAACTATCCAGCACAACCATCTGACCAAATTAAATGACGATAAAATGGTATATCAATAGCTATCACATGATCATAGAATAATTTAAAGAAATGTTGCATGTAATGGATGTCATGGGCTCGATCGTTACTTATGTGGAAGTGACTTTCTTTCAGTATCACACATTTCTCTTCACTACTATCTGGCCCATGTCGATACGTGATATGGACCATTATGCGCACCTACTCTGAGTGATAGTATTGACTTTGTATTTCATTTTGTGGTTGCAGGGTGTAATTTTCCACAAATTCAACCACTAATAGTATTTTTCCGAGAGGGAAGGTTTCCCAACATATTTTGAATCGCTCATCTTACCACCGTGCCATATCGACAAGTTGATGTACTATTGGATCTTTCCACGAAACTATGAAATAAAATCACATACTTGCACCTAGTGTAAAAAAATAAACAGTGTTAAAAAACAACATAAAAATACGTACATGTAGTCACCAACTTAATATATATGAAGTCACCAATTTAATATTCCTTCTTTCTTTTCCATCATGTAGCTGATATGTCTCGTACTGATAGTTCTGCTTCTCAACAATTGCATTCTTGAATGCTTGATATTCACTCTCATGGATACAATAAAACCATAATGATAGCCCTCCACAAATGTTGAAAGAACCCTCTACACATTGCTTTAAGTAATGGGTCTTCCCATCTTGCCTCAAACACATCATGCTATGGATGAAATCTCTGGATGACATTGGCGGTATTGTACTTGAGCATTCTTGCACATGGTTAGGATGCAAAAAATGACATATATGTGCAAATTTATGATAATATAAATCAAACTCTATGTGGTATCTACAACAACAAGTGTTCTGGATGGTATTGATTCTAACATACCAAGGCTTCCATTTTTCAAAATATCTTTTCCTCAGCCTTAGCTCTGCGTGGGAAAATTTAAACATCTCAAACAATTGAGTTTGTGTCATGTCAAGATAATGTTTAACATGAGGCTCATTGTTTATAGAAAACCTACAGTTTTTTAACACATCCTTTTTGTTAGAATAAGGCCAAGTGTTATTGTGCCAAAACGTGTGCACTAGTCCCTTCACTACTTCAACTAACTTCATGTATTTGCGGGGAAACCTATTGCTAAATTCCCATAATGTCTCCATTCATCCCTCTACATCAAGGTTGTCTCTTCTTACTGAATATTTTGTAAGTGTCTTTGGATGTAAAGGCACAATTTGTGATGTGCATTTAAGTAAATGACATTGTATTGTGGATCTACATACAATTGATTTAGCCAATACGTGGCAAGCCACATTAAAGTCCTGTGAATGTGTTTGTTTACCAATCGATGTGAATGTAGCAGTAAGAGATTTAATAATGTGATTACTTGATTCGATATTCTTCAATGTTCTTATGCCTAAATTTCTTCTAACAGTTTCCATATTTCTATATTTAAGGAAAGCTAAAAAAAATTGGCATTTATTGGCTTCGAATTTGTTATCAAAATATTGTTTCATTATTTGAGAACAATGATGAAGGATAGTGCGTTTAGCCACCTTACCTTCCATGTAAGTCAATTTGCTCTCATCCACCTGTATGCATTTAGGTGTTATTTTTCATTTTGATGCAAGATTTCTTACCATTTGAAATGTTGGAGTGACGTTTACATCCACTATTGGCTGACAACTTCGATTAAGAGATTGAACCACCTTGCATGGTTGTTTCCAAGTCACATTTTCATTGCAAGTAACATAATTATTGAACTCTTCACAAGATTTTATGTTTAATAATGGATCAATAATATCATCTCCCTTATAACCAGCTTCCTTTAATGTTGCAATATCTTCCTCAGCCTCTACGTTAGGTATTTGTTGAGAGGGAATGGGAACTATTTGCTCATCCAATAAATGCCGACGATTTCTTGAATCTTCCCTTTTTTCTTTTTTATTCTCAGCTTCTTCCAGTGTAATCACCTTCCTTGCTGCCTTTCGACCTCTATTACGTACATTCCCCATTGAAATCCACCCAAACTTGTACAAAAACCTATGGATTTATGTAAGTAATTATTAAATTGCAGGTTGAATAGTTCTCTATGTGCTGGTTTAGAAAAATTATGTCTTTTTCTATAATAAACCTAGCCCATAGCATGCAACCCAACATTTTTTATATAACACATATCGCATATGTGATATAATGCATGTCCATTTTATTGCATATGCGCTATATCGCATATGCGATATGGATACTGCTTTTTACTTAACGGGAATTTTGTATTACGTGATTGCCAAATTGCATATGCGATTTAGTACATATCAAATATTAAACTTGACTTATCCATGCTTGGATACTAGTTACCCATTCATGGGCTACCATATATATATATATATATATATATATATATTTGTTTATTTTTAATTTTGAACGACTGCCATAGAATCAATCTCTACAGTCCTAGTGCATAGATGAAAAAACATATGTGGTAGTCCACCCCAAATATCAAATAAAAATGTCTATGGATTTAAATATGTTAAACATCTATAACCTTATAATGGACCCCATACCAATGGTTAAGACCTCCAGACCTATCCTTGGACCATGGTAATGTCTATAGAACTATCTCTTGTCTGAAAATAATCATAATGATTCCTATATGACCATGGTCAACGCCTCCTGAACAATATTTAGTGTATGAAATAGACTAATGGCACATATATCCCATATTAAGGCTAAATATCCCCTTTAAAGGGAATGTGTAGTCGTTTAAGACTCTGTTTATGTTACACTATTGTCCCATTACCATGGTTAAGACCCTGACACCCATCCTTAGCGCATAAAACCTCATAATGACATCCATATCCCACTAAAGGCAAAATATTCCATCTATAAGGCATGTGTGTTGATTTAGGGACTTATTGTCTACTCTTCCATGACTATAGTAAATGTCCAGAGACCCATCCCTCCCATCCAAAAACCTATAATGGCACCCTTATCCCATTATAATACCATTTAGAATCCCAATATTCCATCCAAACGATCTATGGGGTGGCTCATGGCCCAACATTACATTGGTTAATAGGGGGGGAATCAAAGGAGGGAGAGGAAGCTATAGATGGAATCATAGGAGGGAGGGATAGGTAGGGACATATATGGGGGGGATGAAGGGAGTATAAATATAAGGGGAAGGGAGGGATGGATATGGGAGAGATATGGGGGGGGGATGGAGGGAGGACAAATATAAAGGGAAGGGATTGGTGGGAGGGGAGTAAATATAAGTGGGAGGGAGGTCCCTGGGGTCATAGACATTGTCAAGGCATGAAACCTCTATTTTAGGACCTAAATGAAGCTTTTATGAATCTATGACCACCAATAACACCTTAATCTACCATATGTTACCTATTGAGGACACTCTTAGCTTCGTGTGTGGGAATTGACACAATTAGGTTGTTTTAATCACTAACAATGGGTTTAGAGACCTTTAACATGGTTGAGCGATCGTGAAACCTAGGTTGTAGACACTGAAGAAATATTGCATGGAACCAAAGGAAAGAATAATGTATCAAGCCACCACACATGACCTCTCTGGGGGGTCTTTCTCCTTAGATTGGGTATATGCGATTGATTGGTGATTTTTTTACAGTAGTTTTGGGTCTCAAGGCCATATGCATGGAAATGGGAGGAAAACCAAGCCTTTGGGCCTAAATGTGTCCCTTATTCATTGAATTTCAATAAGGACACTTCAAACTACCACATAGGACCTATTGATGGTATCCCTACCCAAAAAATGGGGATAATCATGCCATTGAGAGGCTTTAAATAGTAGACATGGTTCTCAATGCCTTACACATGGTTGGTGAAGTAAACCCAAGCCTTAGTCCATAAACGAATATTATATCGATCCAAGGCCTAAAATGATACCTCAAATCACCTCACATGACTTACAAGCACTAGGAATCCATGAACATGAAAAACAACTCAAATGACCAGCCATGACCTCTTGAAGTTACGCTTTCCTTTGAGTGGTGACATGGATGCCATTAGAAGGTTTTGGATAGTATATATGAATCCATGGGTCTTGGACATTGTTAAGGTAGGAAACCTAGGCCTTGTACCATAAAGAAAACTTCTTAGAATATAGTTTTAAGAATGAAATTTGATCCACCATACATGACCTCATGAGCATATCCTAGACATAGTTGTAAGAGAAACCCTTAACCATTCTCGAGCACAATGTATACATCGTGGAGCATCAATATAGTTGAGAGATGACACCTTGGCCTTAGGCACTAAAAGATTCTCTTGTGTGTCCATGGAAAAAAATAATGGTTCAAAACAACATAAATGATCTCACAATAGTGGATGTGTTGGTACAATTAGGAATAATTTAGAGCTAGATATGAGTTTCGATCCTTAGAGAAAGGTTAGGAAATTAAACTCAATCATTAAGTCTAAAAGGAATCTCCTATGTCTTAAGTGTCATGAACAAGCTCCATGGAAAAGCACCTTGAACCTCCAATAATCTGACCTCATTATCCACAACCATTCACAAATTTTAGGCTAAGTGTCATCCTTTTGCCACACTAAACCGCTTTGGAGGGGCTAATAATTACGATGATATTTTCATTTTAGATGGGGTTTCTCCCAAATACTATCCACTTGGTATTTACTCTTTTTTACTCTCGTACCTTGCTAGTTAATAAAAAACGCATATGCGATCTGAATCGCATATGCGATATGAATAAGGTATAATGCATATGCATGTTTTTAAAATTTAAATTCTCAATGGGAATAAGGTTGGGCATTATGTTTAGAATTAGCTACGAACTACCGAACCTATTGGCTAGGACAATTAAACTAGGGCTATTGCCTACCTTTTAGAATTCTATCAATATGCTCAGTTTCGATGGCGTGTTTTGCTTTGACAAACACAATATTTTTTTATGAAAATTTAGAATATTGTAGAGCATGATCTTACAATTCTGAATATGTATTTTTTTCCTTCAAATGTATTTTTTAATTATTTTTTAATTTTTCTAAATGACACATGTTAGTTTTTGAAAATAGATACATCAATTTTTTTATATAACTTTTGATTGCCTTCACCATTTTCCAAGAAAAATATATGGTACACTAGAAGAGAGCAAGCTCTACAATATTATATATATAAATCAAATATTTCATTAATTTTTTCCTCTAAAGTGTTGCACCTGCACATATCATTTTCATTTCGATCTTTTCTGACTTCAATAAATAATAAAAAATAAAAAATAAATCATGAAAATTTATCAAGAAATAGTGTTGCACTAGGCCCATATTCCCTTTACATGTCTGCAAGATTTTATCCAAAATTGACATCATTTACCTCATATATTGTTACATGGTATCAGAGTTGGTATCAAGGCCAACAACAAACCTTAGAAGATTCCATTGATGCACTAGATGTATTTGGGTTCCACATAAATTATGGAGTTATTTCCTTTCTCCCTATGGATATTTTCTAAATAAGTCTATCGAATTGTGAAGCACCCAAAGAAGTCTATCTAACTTATATATTCCTAGCTACATGTTATCACCGACATTATTCATGTTATCCATTTATCAACTATCAGTTATTTTTTATATTTGTTTATCTCACATTCTTCTAGTTATATTCCATGAATTGTTAGTTATCCATTCATCAACTATGACTTATCTATGTGTTGTTACCAGTTATCCAGTCATCCGCTACCAGTTATTTTTTATATTCTTTTTTTATTTGTTTATTTCGAATTTTGAACGATCGTCATAGAATCAATCCTTTCAATCTCGACAGTACACTTGACTCATCCTTTTCTACAAATGAAAAATCATATGTGGTATTCCACCCCAAATCTCAAATAAAAACATCTATTAGCTTAATTATTAATACATAGTTTTAGATTGCGTTGAGCCTATCACCCTGGGAGTAGACTGCCTAAAATATTGTCCTTGTGATGCTACCCTACCAAATGGAAAGCTTATTAGGAGTTCTACTCTTACATGATTGCACATTAGTTAGACTCCTAGATGCCAAATGTACTTGGACTAAGTCTTAAGTGATTAGAGTTGAACTTAAGCTAATAGTTGTAGAATCATTAGAGTTAAGATTATATTTGTATCTAATAGTTAAGCTAATTGTTATCCAATATAATTGTGATTAGAGTTAACGTTAAGTTCATAGTTCTAGAATCATTGGAGTTAAGCTAATAGTTGTATCTAATAATCGACGAAGTTAAGCTCATACTTGTATCTAATAATAAAATAGTTGAAGATTATTTTTAAATTTTACAACTATCACTAATTGTACTTATCACATGTTAATTAAGCTATTTTTATTTTTTTCAAATTATTAATTATTAATTTTGGGATAACGCCCATAGAATCAATCTCCATAGTACACTTGTCTTATTCTCGTTCAATTTTGAACGACAAAGAATCAATATAGATAGTACACTTGTCTCATTCTCGTCGGTAGATGAAAACGCATAGATGGTAGTCCACCTCGAAATTATAAGATATATACGCCTATCGGCTTAATTAAAGATAATGCATTTAAGACTAGCAACAATTAATAAGATTAATATGTTTTGAATACTACCACTAGCATATATTTAACACATTGATAATGTTTTTTTCCTAAAAAATGTATTAAATACTTATACCTAATGGTTAATATAATATAGCAACCACTTAATTTGTGGTTGTTAAGATAATAGTTGAAGTTATGCTCATAGTGGTATTATCATTGTCTAGTTAAGCTAATATTTGTATCTAATAGTTAATTTAATAGTTAATATAAAGTTATTGTACCTAATATAACACCTCAAAGTTATCTCTCTTTCGAATGGAGTTAGACTTTAGCATGAGTGGTCACTAAATCAAGTTATCACATGAGTTCACGGGAATTGATTAGGAATTTAGAGAAGTTTATTAGTAGTTGGAGTTTTACATTAACTGCACATTACTTCAACTCCTAGTTGTAAAATGCACTTTGAAAAAACGTAAGGAATTCTAACTAGAAGAATACGAGGAATAAAAAAAAAAAAATCTGAAGTGTCTTCCATTCCATTCCATAACTATCTCAACTATTTGATCCCTACTTGTCCATAGACTTGTTACCGAGGATGATGAATCAAGTGTACCATTGAGATTGATTCTATGGAAGTCATGGATAACTCATAACTGAGGAATAGATAACAAACAATTCATGGAAAATAATTTGAAGAATGCGAGATAAAAATAAAAAGAACATAAAAAACAACTATAGTTGATAAATGGATAACTGGGTGATAACATGTAGCTAGGCATGGATAACTCAATATGAGGAATAAAATTTTTTTTACAAATCTTCTTCCATTTCATAATTGTCTCTCACTTATTTAATCCCTATCGACCTGATCCAACAAACTCTGTGGATGTTTTAGTTTATTTCCAACTAACACAAAGCTCACATAACTTATTTTCTGTCCTTTTATAATTATTAATTATGAATTTTGAAAAACACATATAAAATCAATCTAGTCATTCTCGTCCATAAATAAAAATAAAAAT
>LPNX010820654.1:0-44781 GCA_001517045.1 Pseudotsuga menziesii | reverse complement strand
CACATCCGACCTCGCCAATTTCAAACGATTCCTGGCAAACTATGCAGTTATCATTGACATGCTCTTCTGTAATATTTATGCTGGGAAATTGTTCAGCAACGGCACCACCCGTGTCTAGTTCTACCTCCTCCGCACGGGCACGGGCACGGGCACGATCGCTGAGTTGAGTTCTAAGTTTTTCAATTTCTCTACTTAATAATCTCATCTTCTTGCTGCTATTATCCTCCGGCGAGTATTCTCTTCTTATTGATAATAAAGTTGCAGGTCTTTTGTTCTTAAATATCGTAATGCTGCTATTCTCAACAGTTTCATCTGCTGAATCTCTTACATGGTCAGTGCCAAGAATCACTGGGCGTCTATCATCTCTACTTCTTTTCCTACTGTTATTATGCCCCTTGCAGTATTCTTCTCCTCCTGAACTTATAGTGTTGCAGTTATTCTCAGCTTCATCTGCTAAATCGCCAACAGGAGCGGAAAAAGGAATCTGTCGGCGCGTAACATTACGACGTACTTTAGCATTCAATTTAGTAAACATTCTTGCCCTAGCCGGCTGGTATCCTTCGCCACCACCCTTTTTGCCTTCCTCGTGTTCTTCCATTTCTAAAATCGCTACACAGATCACGAGTGACTTGCAGTCTATTGGCTCACTTAATTAATTTGTGTCTTTTGAAAAGTCGCTTCCCCAAAGATCACGTCGAAACCGCGGGACATATTGGTTCGTTTTATTTCGGGGAAAATGAAAAATTGGGTCTGCCAACTTTAAAATAGAAAGCGTATAGTGAAACTCAGACAAACTAAGGATGCCATTATTAAGGCTTACTTCCTTTAGGGAGTAAGCCTGATTTTCCTAAACCCAACCATCTCTAGATCTGTAAATAGGAGATTAAAGTAATCTCAACTTTCATAGTCGTATTGTAAATAGGAGATTAAAGTAATCTCAACTTTCATAGTCGTATTGTTTCAAGTTTGAATTCATACAAAAATATTCATATAATTAGTTAATTCATATCAAATAAAGAGAGTCCCTTTTTTTCAGAGGAAAAAAATACCAGCCTTTGTTATTCATATGAATCAAAAGACATCTTTTACATATCCGCATGACTGCCAAGCCAGTACCATCACAAATATATAAGTGACAACACATAACAGCTGCCAATCCAGATCCATCACATAAGAGTACAAGTGACAATAACATAACAGCAGAGTCAATAAAGAAAAAGTCTGATCGTAGCAGACTTTTCTCATCATCCCTGATAAATCAGGTCAAAAAGTACTGAGAAATATCGAAGATGAACTTCAAAACATACAATCAGAGCAATATATGCTGGCAAGAAGAACTCAACAAGAACAGAAAGTGATACTCTGTCAACTGCTGATAACATGCTAAATAATAGTAGTAATCAGCTACTCTAAAAGAGATTGAGAATGCCTTGATTCACAATTAAACCATCTATAGTTTCTGAAAAAGAAACAACTCCCATATCCAATTTCAGGCCTTGTTTGGAGAGTGCATCTGCCAGCGAATTATGCTCTCGATATGTATGTTTAAAGATCATCGGCGGGTCCTTTTGAAGCATAAGTCTTATGTCATAACACCAGTGCATCAGAGATGGAACATCAAATGCAGAATTTTTGTTAAGCCAAGAGATAATAACCATAGAGTCTCCATAAATTAGCTGCAATGGAATACCCATCAATAGACTAACTCTAAGAATTCCCCAACATGCCAATAACTGAGCTCTAGTATTCGAACTGCTCCCACAGCCCATTGAAAAGCTGAAGTAATGTGAATCATTGATAAAAATCACATAACCCGATCCACCTATATTTTTCACGGTTGCTCCATCAAAGAAGCCACATGGGAAACATTTTACCGGTTCAGGGCTAGTATTGCGGGATTTAAGACTTTTCATAGGCACAGGGTAAGTGTTTACCATTCCGTCTATTTTGGCAATCAACAAAGAGAAGGCTGGTTTCTTATTTTCAAATATGCAGAGATTTCTTAATAGCCAGATTCCCCAAAAAATAAACAGTGGCAGATAGCTGAAAGGAGCAGAACTCGCAGTACGAGAAAACCATTGGCCCAGATAGGAATGAACAGAGCTAGAAATGGGGAAAGAGCAGTTGAATTTTTTCTCATAATGAATGTATATACGGGCAGAAAATGGACAGTTGAAGAATAGATGATGGATATTTTCCTGGTTACCTTCACAAAGAACACATCTACTTGGCCCATTGTAGCCTCTAGACTGCAGTTGCTCCCAGGTTAATATTTTCTAAAATATCAATAACCAGATAAAGCATTTTATTTTCAGAGGAATAGTCACAGCCCATAATATTTTCAGAACTTTGTCATTTAATTATGAACAGCATTCAGAAATTACATAGGAATAACCTTCAGCAGCAGATAACGGCCCATTGTACTAATCATGAGACCAGGATAATATATCAATTTGATCCCTGAGCCGTATACGGCCAAATTCCAATCCTCTAACATAATTTTCCCATATAGTTTTCCATTCATCGATAAGATCAAGGTCATCTGCAGAGAACCAATAACCTGTGGCATTGGGAGTTTGATTGCGAGCCTGAGATAAAGTACAAATACCATAATCCTCTAAATAATCTCTTAAACATCTAGGCAGGGAAAAAGAGGATCCCATACCCACAATTGGGTCTGCTCCCAGGAAAATGGATTCACCATTTCCAACTTGCCAGATAATTCCTTTACCGATCCAAGCCAAAGTAGCAATAAAGCCCTTCCAAATAATTGAAGCATTGTTGTAAATGAAGTTTTTTTCCCTGAGCCAAAGGTGAAAAGGTTTATTTTTCAGGTATTTTACAGAAATGAGAAGATTCCAGATGCCCTTTTTGTTTACAGCCCACCAAAAAGATTTCATTCTCAATGAAAAACTAAAGCTAGGGAGATGTTTTATACCCCAGCCACCATGAGAAGTGGGCTTAACCAAAAGATGCCAGTCAGCTAGATGAAATTTTTTCTTCCTGGAAGAAGATCCCCATAGAAATGAATAGATCAGCTTCCTAAGTTTGTCTAGGATTGAAGAAGGAATCGGAACCAGAGCCATCCAGTAGACAGGTATGCTTGAGAGTACAGCACGAATGAGGACAAGTCGACCTCCTATGGAGAGGAGTCTGTTTGTCCAATGTGAAATTTTTTTTTCAAATTTCGAAACCAACCAGAGCCAATCTTTAACCAAATATCCAGATGGTTTCAGGAAGTAGCCCAAATAACTAAAACCTTTCCGGAAATCATCAGTCCTATAAGGGAGAATATCAATGATTCTTTGAAGAATTTCCTCTTCCATACCATTTTGTAGAAAACAAGATTTATTCACATTGATGCTCATGCCTGAGGCCTCGCAGAAAGTATCTAGAATGGCTTTAAAGGCCAACCATTCCTCAAATGATCCCAACCCAAATAAAATCACATCATCTACAAATAGTAGATGGGTGAGCGAAAGCTTTGAAGAAACTTTTATGCCTTTAATCTTCCCATGCTTTTTTGCATCCTCAATCAGAAGACTAAGCCCTTCTATAACCAAAATGAACAAGAGGGGGGATAAAGGGCACCCCTTCCTTAATCCCCGTGATACAAGAAAGAAAGGGGAGGAAGATTCATTAAAAATAACAGCAAAGTGGCTGAAGAGATGCAACCTAGGATCCAATTAACTCCAACAAGTGGGACCCCAATCTGAATAAGGAGAAGACGGATGAAGGTCCAATTAACTCTATCAAAGGCTTTGGATAAGTCCAGCTTAAGGATGAGAGCACATTTGTGTCTGGAATTAACAGTATGTAAGACTTCTTTAGTAATAGCTATAGGTTCAAGGATCAGCCGATTGTTTAAGAAGCCAAATTGTTGAGGAGAGATGGAAGAATCCAGAAAGGGTTTAAGCCTCATTGCTGCAATTTTGGAAATCAGTTTATAGCAGAGATTACAAAGGGATATAGGACGATAATCAGCGAAAGACACAGGCAGGTCTGTCTTTGGGATAAGGGCTAGAAAGGTTGAGTTAAGAGCAGGAATGACTTTGCCCTTGGTTCTAGCTGATTCCACCACCTGTACTAGGAGAGGGCCCAAAAGATCAAAAAAGTACAAGTAGAACTCAACTGGCCATCCATCCGGCCCGTGGGCCTTATCTTTTTTAAAGAGATGTAGAGCCTTTTCCACTTCCATCAAAGTAACAGGGCTAGAAAAATAATCCTTATCCTCCAGACTGATAAAAGAGGGAAAGAGAGGAATAACCTTCAGCTAGGATTCCAGATTCGTCCACTTATCATCTTCAAACATGGTCTTAAAATATTGTATACCAAGGGTTTTTAGACTTTGATCATCTGAAACCCAATTACCCAAACCATCTTTAAGACTCCAAATGGCATTATGATTTTTTCGGGCTGAAGCCACCACATGAAAATATTTGGTATTAGCATCTCCCTTAAGAGCCCAAGTAATTCTACTTTGAAGTCTTGCAGAAGAAATCTCATGATCAATCACTTGTTGAAGAGTTGCTTTTAGAGAGTTCAGCTTTAATTGCTAATCTTGGTTTAATATTGCAGACTGAGAGGATCGGAGAAGAAAGTTGATTTCTTCTTCCAAAGCCACCGATTTATCTTTCATTTTTACAGCTTCAGCTTTAGTCCATGATTTTACCTTTTTTTTAAGAGCTCGCAGTTTGTAGGAAAGATCATTCATGGCATCCAAAGAGGGATCTGATTGAATAAGTGGCCATTCGGAACAAACCATCTGAACAAAATCTTCATTGTTTAACCAAGTATGATTAAACTTGAAAGGATAAGCACTAGAGCTTTGATGAGCTAAACACTCCAACACAATAGGGAAGTGATCTGAAATCCCACATCTATGAGTCCAAGTTCTATACTTGGGAAGAGAGCTGACCAACTGTTCAGATAACATAAAACGATCTAATCTTTTAGATATACCTTCTTCCCCTATCCTTCCATTCCTCCAGGTAGGTCCAGCACAGGGAGGAGCCACATCCACAAGGTTATGATCAGAGAAAAGCTTTGAGAAATATGGGCTCAAAGGGTCTAAAAGAGCTTTTGTACCCCAGATTTCTGAGGCAGAAAGTGTTAGATTTAGGTCCCCAGCTAAGATGAGATTAGGAAGCGAAAGGAGACCTCCCGAGGCAATAGCATTCCAAAAAGAATCACGATTGTGATAAGGGCCATAGCATTTAAGAAAATGAATTATGTGGATTATTTAGATAACAACTCACTTTGAAATAGTAGTTATTTTAATGGTTGATGTTAATTTATCCTCTACCATTGCTATAAACAATAAAAATGTTATTTTCAATTTCCTATGATTACCTTACCTTAAATTAATTCATATTTCCATTTTGGATGTTAGTAATCTACTTACTCTATTATTGGAGTTGTTTCAAAAAAAAACCTCTGCATATGGCTCAGAACCACCAAATGGTAAATACATAAAAAATCATAGGATGATGACACCCTCAGGAGGCCATGTGTTATTGGTGGAGGAAACCTTCGTATCCCTGGATGGCTAGAAGATTGTTGCAGGTATCAAGCTTCATGTATCCTCAATTGACATTGTCTAAGGATGAAGCACCACAAGGCATAGATATATAACACCATGGATACTCGTGCGAAGTCATGTGTCATGCTCTGAGGTGTTATCCATGGCTATGGATGGATCAATGGTTTATGTAGGGTCAAGGACATGGTCTTGCTCCATAGAATTCCATTCTCAAGGCCGTAGTGAACCTAAATAATGCTCAACAAACCCTAATCACATCGACATCCTCAATCATATGCTAATGATACCCTTAATAGGTCATGTGTCATTTGTATAGGTAACCTTCTTAGCCCTATATGTTTGGAAGGTTCTTATTGAGCCCAAGGTTTAGGTCTTCTACAATAATCATATCCAAGGCTCCAGAGCCACATTACCTATATGCATAGTGTTATAAATACCCTAGCCACATTACCTATATGCATAGTGTTAGTAAACATTCTTTCCCTAGCCGACTGGTATCTTGCCCTAGCCGGCTGGTATAGTGTTAGAGAAACTAATGGCATTGTGTCTTTGTGGGATGATTGTCGTATTGTTTCGAGTTTGAATTCATACAAAAATATTCATATAATTAGTTCATTCATATCAAATAAATAGAGTCCCTTATTTTATAGCTTTGTAAACTGAATTATGTGGATTATTTAGATAACAAGTTACTTTATGTGGTTTTAATGGTTGATGTTTATTTATCATCTACCATTGTTATGAACAATAAAAATGTTATTTCCAATTGTTTATTTCATAGCCTTTGATTTATAAAAGCTTCTTTTATAGTTTGCACCTCAAATATTATCCTTCGTCCATGTCCAAGACCCTAAGAACCTAAAAATATCTATTGGCACACATTTTAACACTCTAAGATACACATATCATCGGGATGTCATGTATGATGATTTTAGGTCTTAATCATGACCTTGGATTCCTAGAAACATCCTTTAGCGAGTAAGCATGATTTTCCTACCCCAACCATCTCTAGATCCCTAAAACCCATAAATAGTTATAAAACATCACAAGGGAACACACATCCCTACTTAGATGAATAATAACCTCACGAAATCATGTATGGCGATTTTAGATGTCATGTTTGGACTTAAATTCCCAAAATAATTCTTTAGCAGTCAAGGCATTTAAGGGGTTTGGACTTGGATACATAGTTCCATAGTTTCCTTAGATCCAAAGACATGTTATTCTTCCATGAAATGTCATTCCCAAGGCCCTATGACATCTACATATGGCTCAAAACTACTAAATGATACATACATAAAAAAATCATAGGATGATGACACCCTCAGGAGGCCATCTGTTATTGGTGGAGGAAACCTTCTTACCCCTGGATGGATAGAATATTGTTGTAGGGATAAAGCTTCGTGTCTCCTCCATTGGCAATATCCAAGGATGAAAGACCACAAGGCATAAATGCCAAATAGTGCAAAATGGGAGCAATGACCACCACAAGAGAGGCAAGAAACAAGTTAGCTTTTTCAACAGCACCAAAATATTGTTCGTATTGACATGATGATGGTTGTTCTTTTAATGATGAGTTATTTTTAACCACTGCTGAAGTGCTTCGAAAAATTGGTGAAGAAAAAATGTTGGTTTGAAACAACTAGGTCAATGATGATCGGATGTTTTGCATATCCTAATGAGATAATCATTGACATAGTGGAAATCATGGAAGCAGAACCATCTTATCAACTGACTTATGAAGAGACTATTTATGAATAAAATGATGAAGAAGATGTGTCTGATGTTTGATAGGGATCAATTGCAAGGCTTGCTTTCGAACTAGGTGCCAAGAAAGAAACTGAGATTATTTTCAAAGGAGTAGACTCACCAGCAGTTGATCAAATGAATGGATGGTGGAGATCGAGTTTCACATTAGGGGTTTGTATCCCACATTGTTCGTGGAAGGAGATTCTTATGTGTTTATATATCCCAACGTTTCCTATGTTTATCAACGCGTAGAGAAAAGGATAGGCAGGGGCACTTGGTTTTTGGACTCCACGAGAAGCTCACCAGCTCGGTGCCCAAGATGAACTGTCAAGTCCCCTATCCTTTTGGTATATGTGGAAACTCAGTCATCGACGATGATAGTGACTTGGCAGTGATGTGTCACTGATATGGACATTGATATGGAATTTTTGTAGATGTGCTAGTACATATGTGCACACTGCTAGTACAATCCTTGGGTCCATGACTATAGTTATTTCTCTAGTTATGTAGAGTTTTCATTGGAAGTGGAAGATTGCTTACAACATGAAGACAGTCCAACAAATATAGGGATTGTTTATTTTCAAAGAGAAATTATAATCCATCATGTGATGAAGTCTTTGTGGCACATGATCATTCACGTTGTAGTCAACTTAGCTTCTTTAGTGTATTATTTTTAAATTGCACAAATGGATAGGTGATTATTGGACTGTTACTATTTCCAATAAGGGAAATGCTCACTAATAGATTTCAGAGAACAACCAGTCACAACTTACTCATGATAGTATGTCCTCATTTATGCATTCATACATTCTATGATGATCACCTATATATTCCCTAGGATGTTCTCGTAGAAGTGAAACAAGTAGTGATCTTTGTATATGAATATATGGCTATTTTTTTCCTGAGTATTTCTTTACCTTCTCCAAGAGAGAACTCTAATAAATAGAAAGAAGAGAGGAAAATGCAAAGATTTAAAAAATGAATTTATTGATGTGCATTGAAAGTTCAAAACTATAATATTCTTTTTATGAGTGAACTAAGGATGATCCATTTTTGTGAGTGCATATTCCCAAAATTAGTGACTATCCCCATAATTAGTGTGCGTATGCCCTTAATTACTTGTCCTCTATAGAGGGGAGTCACTGCTTCTAGTGAGAGATTCCACCTAGAGACACATAGCTGATGTACACTCCTTTTTTATGATTATTGGATGAAGGCATTCTATTCTGTCTCCTCGCACTTACCAACACAAATCATCAATGTCATTCAAAACAATAGTGAAGGAACTATTTTAGTATGTCAATGTCATTCAAAACAACAATGAAGGAACCATTACGGAGTGTGTGTACCCTTAATCTAGGGCAAACCATTACAAAGTGTGTGTACCCTTAATCTAGGGCATAATCCATTGAATGTTGAACTCTTCCTACTTTTCTGTTGTTTCCAGCAGCATTCACCCTATAGACTGATGAGGGAACCACAAATTTCATAGGAGTTTATGGATGTTATACAGTGTTTCTAAATGAGAAAATTTAGGGAATTTTGTTGTTTCCCCTATTTGCATAGTTATATGATTATGAGTGTCCATGGATTGTGATGACTTCCCTCATCCTTAAAGTGGACTATTGTAACCTCTCCTAGCTAGGCCATCACTATTTTGACCTTACCTTTCTGTACATGACTTGTTTGGAGTTAATTATGCTATAGGGAGTACGGTTATGATCTTTTAAGGTTGATTAGTTGTGTTTTGGGCTAAATACTGCTACTATCCTACTAGGGTCTTTACACATGGTGACTGAGATAGATTTCTTTCTACTGTATGTATCTAACCTCAACCTACAACACTTTAACCTACTCTCTATCAAGGTATTCCATCTGTTCCTCAAAAAGGTTTGTAGAGCATTAGTTCACTTCTACCGTAATTGGTGTAGTCATTTGAATCTATTGGGTATTGCAAAGTAGTGTGGCAGCTGATGGACAATGCCGTTGGGTTCCCTTGCTTTTCACTTTTTATCTTTGGGTGTGTGCATCATAATACCAAACTCTTGCAACCTCGATCAGACAAATCGATTATACCTTGGGTGGACTCCATTCATTAGAGAGTTGATAGGTTGGTTGTAATTTAGATATTTCCCTTGGGGGTGGTATTTAATATCCAAGCTAGCTACCATTTGGATTTTATGTTTGGGACCTCTACCATTTTTATTTTATCCCATGGGACCTCCATTATTTTTTAGATCTTGTATAACCATTGCAAGTTTAACAATTCAAAGTGCCTAGCTCCCTTTTAGAAGTAACGACGTCCTACCTTTGTGGTACCATTAAAGAACTGGTGGACAAAATCCTTCCTCATCCCTCATTTCATTAATGCACTCACGAAAAAAATTGAATGGGAGAGAGAAAGCTTGAAAAAAACTCAACCCGCCTGATCACTGAACCATTGATGGGTGAAAGAGTGATTATTGAGAGGTAATAGAAACCATTAGAAGGCAGTCAAACTACCATCTAAATCCTCTGGGAATTATTGGCTTGTTTTACTGAACTCAATCTTAGACTTTTTCCAAGAAAATGACATACTGCTATAAAAGAAACCTAGAAGCAGGAAGTTGCTTGGACTTATCTTGGCCATAAGAAAGAAGGGTGTTCCTAAGAGACTATGCAACATAGAAAGGATGGTTTATTGGCTGAAAGGAGTGATACATTCCACTTGTGGCATCTTGGTTGACTTTGTGAAGGTTTAGTGGTTTGAAAACTTGACATTTTATCCTTCTCACTGATGAACTCGTAGCCAGCATGGGATTGGCATTCTAAATAAGAAAAACCTATGATTGGGTGGAAATCAGTACCCCCACAATTGATTGCTCTGGAATGTATTTAAAAGAAGAAGATATGTTTCTTTGATAAACTTAGGGTCATATAATATGTCATGTATCCATGTAATTTATCTATCCTAACTATTGCAGTTATAAGATATGATGGTCAGTTGTTAGTTATGAATTGTTGGCTTGTTTTACTGGAATCAGTCTTAGAGTTTTTCCAAGAAAATGACATACTACTATAAAAGAAGCCTATAAATAGGTAGTTGCTTGGACTTATCTTGGCCATAAGAAAGAAGGGTATTCTTGAGAGACTGTGCAATAGAGAAAGGATGGCTTCCTGTGTTATTTGGAGCAATTTGAAGTAGGCCAAGAACTGGGCTGGCTGAAAGGGGTGATACATTCCACTGGTGGAATCTTGATTGATTTTGTGAAGTTTTAGTGTTTTGAAAACTTGACATTTTATCCTTTTCACTGATGAACTCATAGCCAGCATGGGATTGGAATTATAAATAAGAAAAACCTATGGTGGGTGGAAATCAATACGCCCACAGATTTCTCTTGAATGTATTTAAATGAAGAATACATGTTTCTTTGATAAACTGAGGGTCATATAATCTATCATGTATGCCTGTAATTTTTCTATCCTAACTACTGTATTTATAAGTTATGATGGTCATTTGTTAGTGTGAATATATATTGTTGGTTTTAATATCTATTCTGGAAACATGATAATGATTGGAACGTAAATAACTTCATAGTATGTGGATGATAGCTTATTAGTGATTTATGTTTGAATGAAAATTATAAATGCTCTTTGTATTTTAATCCTAGATTCCTATATCCTCGAGGTGAGATTGAAGATGCTCGAAATAGTCTTCGATGATGATTAATACAGTATTCAAAAAATTGAATTCTCAGTTAACAAAGGACTTTTACAGCAGGTCAATGAATTGCACATTGAATTTCATTAGGATTTGGTTTCTTGTCTTTGTGAAGACCAAAGTTATGAAACCAAGCCTCAGCTTTGTAAGAAAGAGCCTCTGCTCATGACATATAAAGCAATGGTCCACTAGTGGGGATTAATGTGCATGTTCAACACATGGCCCATTGCTGGGGATTAATGTGCATGGTAAAGATCAATAATTTATTACCTAAAACTAATAATGAACGTAAATTTTGAATGTGAGAATTATCATTTCCCCTTTGGCTCTCGATGGATTCACTTTTTTATCAAAGAAAAATATTCAAAAATATTTTATTAAACTTCAAAAGAAACCTCCTTTCCATATTGAAATTCATATGAAATTAAAATAAAATTGGGGTGCTTCTAGTTTTAGCCTAATAACTAGAATCTTAAGCTCACCAAGTTGCATGAATCCAGAGCCCTGAACTCTAAATTTTGTAGAGAATTTACTTTATGATGAAATATGAGATTTGTAATGTTTCGCTTTGATGTTGGAGACTCTAGACCAAGTTGCATCCATCTGATGCTTCATTTAGACGTTGTTCCTCTACTATACATACATAGTGATATTGCATTATATACAAGAGTATTTTTTTCATATGTCATCAATTGTGATAGTCCAAGTGGCACATAAAAGTTACTACAACATTCTCTAAGAAAACACACAGTTCTATATATATTATTGACTTAATATAAATGAAAATGTATAGTATACACATCCTCAAGGTAATATGATCATGAATTTTCACCTCTCACTACCTAAGATAGTTGAGATGTCTCTCTGAGGGTCACACTCTAATCCTAGCCACCAATATTCATATCGTGGACAACAAACATAGTTGAGAAATGTTATGTCATGGTTGTTAAAGGTTGTTCTACCTCCAACCAATGAAGTGATGTTGACTTCCTTATTCCCTAACATAACCCCATATCGGAAACTTTTAAAGAACTAGATGTTTCCAAAACATTCTTTAACTCATCTTGTAGTTTAGTCTCTTAGCCAAGTAATAGAAGTAGCTTTGGGTGAATATCTGGGCATATGACATATGAGAGAGGTCTACAAAAGATTATGTGTAAGAAATTGGGAATATAGATGAGGAAATATAAATCCTCACAATATTTTTGAGATCAAAATCCATCTCTTCATTTAAGTTGCTTTTCCTTTTATTCCATGTCAAAGGGATTATAGTGCTCATGGTAGCTACAAAATGGCAAGTTTTTGATGCATTCAATAAGAGGGTGAACCTTCTGCTTGTGTATGTTGCATACAATTACAAGGTGACACTTAGTGTTTTTTTATATTATTTAATCATCTTGTAGAGGAATTTTTTCTATTATGTCCCAGTTTATTAATGACACAATGTTATGCCAGAAATCCAAGAGGGAAGGGGAGTCCCTCTTGAGAATTCACTTGGGGTTAATATGTGTCGCTATTGTGTTGGGAAAGATCATTTATGAAGTGGTGTAGCCATGGTCAATCCTTTGAATGTTTTAATACACTTAAACCTTCCTTTGATTTGTGTATTCATTGTTTATCAACTGATATTCTACTATGTATTTTGATTGTAGTTGTCTTGAGTTATAGTTTGATAGAATGCCATGAGATCGTCATGTAGTGGCTGGTGTAAATAACAATGTGTCTTCATTTTAGTGCTGAGCCAATAATGAAGAAATTCCTATAGGGTATAGAAAATACTTCTAGCCAATCCTAATCCATGTCCAACATTATTTTAAAAAAAAATAGACACCTCCGTCGCTATACTAGTAACGGAACTTGCTATGTATTTGCATCACTATGGTGATAGGATTTCTCCACAAATAATTGGTATATCCATTGTAATGTTGTTCTTTCTTCACTATAGGGATGGTGGGTCATTGCAAAACCTTGCAATATTCATCGCAAACCTATTAGATGTACGTTGCTCTAGCGACAAGATTTCATTGGAACCAGTTTGGTATTTTTTGGTGTTTTCGTTGCTACTTTTTGGTATGTTTGTCTCTATTGTGACAAGCTTTCATCACTATTGTGACAACCTTTTATTGCCACTTTTTAGTGCTTTTCTTGCCAATTTTGGTGTTTTCGTTTCTATAGTGATGCGCTAAGGCGGTTCGTCACTAAATTTTTGCCGCAATAGCGATGATAATTCATCCCAAGAGAAACAAACATTTTTCACAATAGAAGACAGATATTCATCACAACAGCAACATGAGCTATGTTTCTCAAGAGTGACAAAGTCTGAAAATCGTTTCTATAGTGATGAATTTTTTCCCATGAAAATAAGGGGCCATGTTCATCATTATATCAATGCGCAAGTCCCATGAAATTTTTCCACGAAAAAATTAAAGTTGTTATGTGGTTGCCTCGAGGTTTCCTTGATACAACCCAAGGAAAATCTAAGTGCTAACAAGAATGTTAACTATAACTAAAAAAAAAACAAGTTTTAAGTCGTGATATGCAAATTGGAAGCTCATCATGCTTAATATAATCTAGACCGAAGTTCCACGATCTTAATCTTTTGTTGTTCTCCTTGTTTGAGTAAAAATTTGTTTGCAATGGCTAAGGATATTTTGACATCCTTGTACTTATCCTTCTTCAATTTCAACTCCATTCGTCTATTCACCCATAAAAACAATTCACCTTTGATGGTTTTTATGTCTTTCTTCATGCCTAATGCATTGGAATGAGATTTTGTCATCTTTGTTTCTGATTGTGACACTCTGTCCTTAAGAACCTTCTTAAGAGTTGGCCGCATATTTTTTCCTATTCGTGTAGGTGAGGCATCACAGGTGAACGATGGATTTGGATTAGCTATACATGGAGATAATCCATCAATAAATTACTTAGGAGAATTAATCACACATTTTTTTTCCTCATAACTTTGTCCGTTACATTCATTATCATGAGAAATTTCACGATTTTGGAAAAATATCCTCATCATTGTTGACAAATTCTACTAATGGAGTTTCTCTCTACTATTCTATTGTTGTAGGGGTTTAGACCGTGTCCATACTCCTGGTAAACTGACAAGCACTTACATAGATGGAATCTCTTTGTTTAGGTTTAAGTCCATAAAAAAGGACCGAGTCTTTGTTTTGACACTTGATTAATTCTTGGGGCTTCTATGTATTTTTTTTACCAATTCAAACAAGTTTTGTTTTAACATAAATTCTAACCATTGGAATGTGATTACCCTCTACCAAGTTATCTCCTGAATCCTTTGATAGGGCAGGTTCACTGTCATTTATTTCTTTAGGGATTGCACCATAATTTAATGCAAGAGATTCACTAACAAAGGGTTTTATTCTCTTTTTCCAAGACTTAGAGATAAAAGGAGGCCAAAATTGATTCTGACCGAAGCCATTTTAAACCAAGAACTGGTCCCAACTCTTATCAATTATAGACAGTTGGGACTGTATCAATATTTTTCATAAACATTGATGAAATAAACTTTGATCCTGATCTCCTATAGTATTATGAACAACATAAGCCATCTTTTCTAGGCTATTGATAAAATAGTATGGTAAATTTAACCTAGATCCTTTTAATGCCATCAAACTACTTATGTGATAACAATGTATAGAGGAAAATCTACCATCACAAGTTTTGTACCTTATGATCAATTGTAGAAGTGACCCCCACTAGGGATTGAGTTATTTTGTAGAATAACCAAATTTATCATCAAAATATTCAGGTAAAGGGAGAAAAAATTGTTTCCATTTCGATTTATTGAGCGCCCCCACTTAAACCACCTATCTCATATTTGTGGAAACTTTGTAGCTTTCACTATGAAGTCCTCGGAGATGACCAAACAAATATTTCCAACCTAGGAAACATTCCCTTTAAACAATATGGAAAATTTTCAAGTTAGCTCTACATTATTCCCATTAAAACTTCTGAAGAATTTGCCCCAACCAATTTTATCAATTAACTATGCATACTTTGGTTCAATGTCCAATAAATCATGGGCCAGATGGCTCAAATCCACACAGAGGAGCCATCATGGCTACGCTAAGTTCATAAACAAGGTAAGGGTGATCATCAATTCAAACAAAAAACACGAAATAGGTGAAGTCATCCTTTTGTAAAAACCTTGAAATTGGTAACCTGCTCAGCCAAAACAACACCAAATTCATCTTAGGGTTTGATAGGATGAGACACATGATGATATAGGTATCAAAATTAGGGTTTCGTATATGGATTATAAATAGAGATGAAATTTGAGATCTTCATTGATATAATGAAATGAAACAGTGATAATGAATGTACATTAATCAACATGTGTCAAATGATAAAATGATTTTTGCTTTTAATCCAAGCTAGGATAGAGAAAACATGTCTCATTAATAATTTCGATTTGTATGAACACCATTGGGGTAAAATTCGAATGGATGTTTGAGTATTCCCTTAGGCGTAGTTTTTAAGGTTTAATGTTTTATATATATAATAAATCAACATTATTAATGCCAACATTATATAAAACATGAATTTAATCATCTATACTTTTCCTTGTATGAAAATCAAACTTATAAAAGCTTTGGTATAATTTATCAGGAGATCATGTAAAAAGATGAAAAATCATAGAAGCAAATTTGATCTGGTTGCAAGATAATATTAGCAGGATGTCAATTTAATAAGACATTAACTGAAATTGAATCAAAATATATAATCAAGAGTTAATATATGTGAAAGGAAAATTGATTATATAGTAACTAAATTTAACAGTTGCTAAATAGATACCTCAGCAGTTATGAAATTGGAATACTTGTGATGATTCTTACCCGAGTAATTGATGTATTCAAATTAAGAGTACCTTGAGAATCATAGCTTCTGAAGGCACTCTTAATAATGTCCTCAACAATTCATTAAAGAGAAAAGTTGATATCATTTTTTATTAACTAGGAAAAAATAAAAAGTGAGAAGGTTGTTGAAAACCAACAATTAAGTTATGAGAGTTGGTGCTCTTTTAATCAGTTGGTGCTTATTGTAATAGAGAAGATTGAAGTATTCCATTACCATAAATAAATCTCACATTACAAATATTCTTGTGTCTCTTTGATGTGTTTGTTGTGCCTATTATTTAAC
This sequence comes from Pseudotsuga menziesii, assembly GCA_001517045.1. NCBI lineage: Eukaryota > Viridiplantae > Streptophyta > Pinopsida > Pinales > Pinaceae > Pseudotsuga > Pseudotsuga menziesii. The sequence continues at coordinate 28,624 of LPNX010820654.1, read as the reverse complement.
TGATGAATATGATAATGTTATTGGTAACATAATGCTTGATATACTCTAGTTGATTAAAAGAAGGTGAAAAAGTTTTAAATTGTTCACACACTAATCCACCCCCCTCTTAGTGTGACCATTGTGTCCAACAATTGGTATCAGAGTTGGCCTTCATCACAAGACTTACAATCTTGATGAAGATCTATGGATACACAATGGAAGCAAAAGTAAATTCATCAAGCAACGATGTGCATGTACTTGATGTTACAGAATATTTCGATTGGAGGAGCAAGATGAAGGCATATCTGAAGAAGTTTGGTGTTTGGGAGATTGTGATCAATCCACCCACTCCATAAAATAAGAAGGGAAATTAAGTTGCATAGAAAGAGGAAAAGAAGGCAAATTCTATAGCGTTCAAGTTCCTCATAGATGGACTTCCCAGCTCAGTGAAAGAAAGTGTAGGGGAGTACATGTCATCTAACGACCTCTAGTTAATTTTGGAAAGTGGGTATCAAAATGGAAGACCAGACAATGAAAAGATAAATTATGAATTAGAAGACAAGCATCCAAAACAGATCAATCAAGAAGTGGACTCCAGTAAAGTCATGGACTCATTTTATTGTAATGATAACATTTGTGATGAAATTGGAAATGTTCTTTCAGAAGATGATGAAGATAATTCAAAAGCTGCACAAGAGATGCATCTCACTTTGATAAATATAGATCTTAGATAAAATTGGGCATTGAACACAGTAATTATGAACCATAGTGAATTTACAAGGTTCAAAAATAAAATCTTGGATTCTTTGAATGAATATCAGTAAAAGACCATGACAACAAGACTTTTGCCTGTAAATATCAAACACAAGGATGAAGAGGTGTGGGATCTGTTGGAAGACAAGGATGCTTAAATTCAACGAATAAAGACTGAATTGATCTATCAAAAGTAAGAACAAGAAGAGCCTTGTGAAGACTCAAAAGATATTGAAGAAACTAGAAAGGCCAATCATGATTTAGAGACAAAGATGGAGGAATCCAAGAGGATAAAATAAATATTGAATAATCAATTGGAATAAAAGGAGAAAACAATCCAAAAGGTGGACATGGAGGTAGTTGGTCTCAGTAACAAAGGTGAAAATACTAATTCCTTTGTCAAGTTCAAGGATAGATCAGTTTTCCTAGATAAGATCTTGGATTACAAAAGATCTCCATTTGAAAAGTTTGGCCTTGGTTACAAGAAAGAAGGAGAAAATTATGAAGATGGCACTTGGTCTCCCAAGACTCTAGAAGAAGGTCCATCAATGTCCAAATATGCTCCCCATGCACTTGTATATGACAACAAATAATTTGGAAGTTCAAGAACGCATCAAGAAATTAGGCCTATTCCACCAAGCAAGGTCAAAAAAGAAACAACTACAAGATGGAACCAAAGTCCCATGTATGAAAATGGATTTAATGGTTATTCTTTTTCTTGTTCTAAATTTGTCATAAGGTTATGGATTGTAGACTCTATGGAAGAAGAACTGTTGGAATCCCCAATGACAGAGTTAGATGATGGAAATGTAACCAAGCTAGACATATTGTTGCTACTTGTTACAAACTGAGATTATACACTTGTAGTGGATTTGATCAGAAAGCCCAAGAATGTGCAATTCAAATAAGTCAACCAAGGAGGAGTCCTTCATACTCATCAGTAATAAGAACTAATGAACATTGGAAGAAGACTAATGCAGAAAGATTTGAATATCGGAAAGAGAAAGGCCTATAGTCATGGACACTCTTAGGTATGGAGAAATGAAGTTGATCAAAGAAGCATTGAAAGTTCCAATAGCCCAGTTAGGTGTTGGACATGCAACCATGTTGGTCACATTGTTTCATATTTTCGTACAATGAGATGTTATGGTTGTAGTGGCTATGGGAACAAAGATTTATATTGTTGGAGTACATGGAAACAATCCATGAGAAGTTTCTCATAGCGCTCATCAAGGAAATCCAATAAATATGAAGGAGAAAATGCTAAAAGGACAAATTCCAAGAAGCAAGTATGGATGAAGAAGAATGAGCAGTTACATATAGGAGAGGTTGATCAATGCAGGGACAATGGATTCCATATGGCAAGAAAAGCTTAAGGTTTTTCAAATACCTTAGCATACCTTGAGTTCATAAAGCTATAGGATGAACTCAAAGGATAAAGGATGGCTACTCCAAGCATACAAACATGTCATAGGATCGTGCATGTTGATAGGGCGAGCAATGATCAGTCCCTTCGGATGCAGATATGTGGTCACCATTTGTCATTGATTCCAAAGGGGGAGAGTTGAATAGAAAAGGGGAGCATGCTCACACGGGGAGCATGATTGGCTGTCATAAATGACAAAGGGTGAGTTTTTTCATTCAATTTTCATTTATGCCAACACAGGAATTGTAGTAGCCACATAGTTAATCATTGATGCCACTAATTCCCTGTTGCAGTGCAAAGGTATAGATGATCTCAGTACCCTCGCATCCAGTTTTTTGGATCCCATACATAGATGGGTTATGCCTTAAAGCAACTTGTAGCAATTTGAAAAGGTCCTTGTACCCTTGTTAACGATTTTGAAGACCCTTTTGATGATGTTGAAGACCCTATAAATTGTGTTGAAGCCCTTGTGAGTGATGGAAAATCCCTTGATGGGTTGAAGAAGCATTAATGACCCATTGTTTGGACATTTAGGCATTGATAGGGTCATGCCAACCCTAGGAGAATGCTTGACAATAGCACAACAAGTAGCATGCTAGATTTTGACCCTTTGAGGTAATCTTGTGTGTTTGAGGTGGTTGAAGAAGCCCATGGAACCCCTTTGACTTTGATTATGATGTTGTGGGTTTATGTGGTCATGATGATACCCTTATTTTAATTCTTGTATGTTATTTGACATATTGAGGAACCCATGAACATGATCTGTGTGTGATGAAGAAGCTCTTGAAGCACTTATGAAACTTGAAAAATCCTTTGGACCCACACATTTGGTGGTTTATTGGACTTGAAGGAATGTTGAAGATAATGTGTTGATTAGATATGGTCTTACGCTGATTTGGGTTCCTGATGGATCCCTTGTGGCTTGATACAACCCTTGGTGACCTTGATGGCTTATGGCAGGAGAAAATATTTTTTGGTTTCTTTTTGGATTTCCAATTTTTTACTTGCTTGGGATCTCTTTCTCAGCACACACTAGTACTGAACGTTGGTACATAGTCCAAGATTTTGAAGTTTGAAGGAAGTTTGACAAAGTATTCCTTCCACTCAAACAAATCTAGGGCTTATGGAGTGAAGAACAGTCTCAAATTCGACTGGGTATTTGAGGTTGACTATCATCTTTGAGATTTGTCCAAAATTCATTATGATAGTTCATGCATGTAGTGGTGTATAAACAGTCTGAGCTTGCAAGTGTATACACAATGTTGACAGTCTTCCTCAGTCTAGTTTTGGACATGGTTTGAAGGTTTTCACAGTTATATGCACAACCCAAATTGAATATTGTATCGTGGCAATTGGGTTCTTACACAGTGCAAGGTATTACACAGTCAAGGTGTATGCATAGTCAAGGTTAATGCTTGACACTCAGACTGAGCTGACCATGTTTGACATTTTTCTCAACTTTATATCTTTGGGGATTTTCCACAGCACACAAACAATCCTCTTCCATGTGCAAGCTTGATAACAATTTGAGCCTCTTGCATAGTTTAAGTTCTGACATGTTCGGGTCTACTTCTCATCACACAAGTCAATGGTGTATACATAGTGTGAGGGTGAGGTCGAATTCATAATACATAGTCCAATGATGATGTGACAAGGTGGGTGAATTTGGTATGAACAACAGATGTACACTAATTTTTGGCATGTATAGAAAAAGGTAAGATCATTGTACTCTATGATGATGTTGTTGATACTCTTGATGATGAGGCATACCTATTGACACTTGATGATGATGGTGATATTCTTGATGATGAGGCATAATTGTTAACACTTTTTGATGATGTTGATACTCTTGATGATGGGGCATACATGTTGACACTTGATGATGATGATGATGTTTATACTCTTGTGATTGAGGCATAAATGTTGACACTTGATATGATGTATACTCTATGATGATGGTAATGCATACTTGTACATGGTTATAGGATGAAGATATACTCTTGATGATGAAGTATTTCATGATAATGTATACTTGTTGACACTATTGTATGAGGATTATGATATGATGTTGATGGTGCCTTCTACACTATAATGCTTACCCTATGATGATGTTACAGACCTTGATTGCGATACCTTGATGGCATGTTAAATCCTTGATGTTTAATGGACCTTGATGATGGTGATGATGATGCATACTTGTTGATACTCTTGATGATGATGGTAATAAAGACATGAGCATACCCAGATGGAAAAAATCCTTTATGAGCATAGATTAGACAACAGTGTTGATGAACAGATTGACAAACATATGTTGATTGAGCAGTAGAGGTATACGATTGCTTGCAAGTAGAATCTTGCAGTTTAGGATTGGAATCCTCAACCCTTCCTTATTTGGAGATAAGAAAACTAGGTTCGGTCGTGTTATGAGAGTAAGTTCTATTTTCATCAGTTGGTGATGATTTTAATCAAGAATATTGAAGTCTTCCATTACCATAAATAAATATCACATTACAAATATTATTTTGTCTATTCGATGTGTTTGGTGTGCTTATGATTTAACTGATGATTATGATAATGTGATTGGTAACATAATGATTTATATACTCTGGTTGATTAAAATAAGGTGAAAAAGGTTTAAATTTCTCACACATTGATTCACCCCTGCTCTTAGTGTGACCATTGTGTTCAACAATTTCAACCATAAGAGTAAAATTTGGAAAACAAAAGGAGGGAAAAAGAAAAATACCTTTTCTTATTGTATTTTTGGCGTATATTCTTATGGGTTCACCCAAATTTTTAATTTGTGGAATCCTTGGATGTGGAAGTTAATTTTGCATCCAAACCATACCCACGCTACATACTTCTGAGGTACCCACGACACCCAGAACTATTTTTTTATTGAAATTTTCATTTTTGGGTGTCGTGGGTACCTCAAAAGTATGTAGTGTGAGTAAGGGTTGGATGCGGAATTAAATTCCACATCCAATGAGTCCCAAAGCTTCAAATTTGGGTGAATAGACAAGGATATATGTCAAATATACAATAATAAAAACAAGTTTTTCTTTTTCCCCTCCAACATTTAGAACTTTTATTTTATTATTATAACTCTGACTTTATTATTTCTCTTATAAGGCCCATTTTAGACCTCAAAACTCCCCTAACTTTGATGATGATGATGATGTTTATAATCTTTGGAAACTCTGTACTAACTTATCAAATTATTATGATGTTTATACTCTTTGGAAACCAATAATATACTTTAACTATAGTTCGTCATTCATAAATCATTAATGGTGCACACACATATTCGATTCCATCAAGATTGCAAGAGTTCACAACAAGGTATTGGGCGATTGGCAGTGTTTCTTGAATATTGAATAATAATACATGAGATATCTTGTATTTTCAAGTTGAGATCTTTCTAAAGTTAAATAATAGAGAATTTACATCAGAATACAAAATACTAGAGCAAGAGAATCTCCCTCAAAGAGATGAATAGCTCACCAAGTGCGCCTCAATCCATAGAGTTGAAATATGGTGAGAAAACTTGAGATGAATGGAAGAACAAGATGATATTGATATGTCCGTGAAATTCCTATACCTTTCACCTGAAAATAAGACTCCATTAAATCTCCATGAAATACCTGAGTGGTCTTTCCAAACACCAACTAGGATGATAATCTTTCACCCTCGAAATTGGCTTAAGCAAGAAAACTAGTCATCCACTAGATCTCACAATTCACAAATGACAATTTCACAAATGATATAAAACTTCTTATCATGGATGATCCCTGTATTTTATAAAAATGATTGGTATTCAAATTTTTCAAATACATCCATAAACCAAAGCCAAGTCAAATTGGTGTGGCTGCTCATGCTATGCCATGTGGCCTCTCTCTTCACCTTCCACCTTCTCCCAACTTTGAGTAGGATCCTCTTGGCCTTCTCCAAATACCAAATTCAACCTCTAAGATGCTCTATTATTTCCTAACATGGCATTATGTCAGCATTTCAACCTTCATATCTGACTTGTGTCATAACTATCATAGAATCTCCATCATTGCTATCATAGATGACATAAATGTAAGGGTAATCTAGCCAAGTGTCCATGAAACTCCTATTTGGCTCTTCCTCTCCCATTTAAGTTTCAATTCATCCAAAATTAGACCTATAAAGTATATGGACAATTATATTAACCTCATAATACATCCCAAAACATTATTCTTCCTATATATTAAAAATTACAAGAGGAGGATGCCATTTAACATAGGAATTCTAGCTTGAGTGGGCCCCATAGTCTCCATATGTCTCCATTCTCCATATCTATTTCTATTTTCTCTTGTATTTATTTAATAATTTACATTATTAAATATTTATCCTCTTCTAATGTATAAACACCATTTGTTATCCCCCTTATTCCAAATCTCAAACCTTCCACCCCCAACCTAGGAAACTAGTGATTTTCCTCCTTGGAAATTATTTGACTTTTAGCATCCATTTGAGAAATTTCATGAATATGAAATTTTGATTTGGCCATTGTGACATAATGAAAATTTTGAGACATTACAAATGCTCCCTTCCCAATATTTCTTGTCCTCAAGCAATTTCAAACATGGTTCTTGAAGAACCTGCTTTATATATGATTCTTTGAAGTTGTCACTAAGCTACCCACCTTGAGTCTTTAAGATTCCATCAATATGTCAGAGAGGAACCACCATGCTTTTTGTTGCACTACTTTTATTAACATCACCTTATTAATTGGGGAATCCATCTCCCATACTGCTTGTTTCCAAAAGAATTTGAAATCAATGGGACTAAAAACTATCCCACGGTCCCATTGCTTGCATTGCACTCCAATAATTAAGAGTGCTCTCCAACCCATACCATTTGAAAAGAGAATTCCTAGATCCCATTTTCTTGTATGCATTCTTCCAAACATCATCAGTGCATAATATATATCATCAAAGTAGATAAAAACATAATAAGAATGTACATCAAGGAGGTGCCTCACCAAGAAATCATGAAACTGCTTATACCTCCCAATGAGTAGACTACAATTTCCCAAGTACATACATGCTTCAAGTGACAAATAAAATATGATCCAATGACATAGGTGAGTATCCCATCTCCTATAATGCTGATCCAAAAGGAAGTGATATGCATCAAAATATTCAGCCATGTATTCTTTCATCCAAGAAGTGAATGAAGAATCTCCACTCAAATTTGAACCAAATAGTGAGCAACCGAAACAAGGATACTTCAAATGACTCATAGAAGTCTTACCCATACATCCATGAATGAGTGAATCATAAAAATATAACAATGTATGTGGGTGGTAACAAAAATTTTCTCCTATCATAAGTCTATTCACCCTAGTGTTGGATGAAGTTCCTCCTACATCAAATGAACCATGTGTTGAACAATAAAAACCATGAGTCTTCAAGTGACTCAAATGCATATCATAGGTGCATCCATGTAGATGTGCATCATCAGAAAGTAACAAGGAATTCTTATGAAAATTTGAATAATAATTTTCTCCAAATTATATGTAATGTGCATCAATATAATCATCCATGTGTTCTTTCATCCAATAAGTGAATGGAGAACCTCCACCAAAATCTAAATAAAATAAGAAGCAAGGAAAACATGAAGACTTCAAGTGGCTCAAAGAAGTCTCATCAATACACTCATTAATATGTATATCATCATGTAACATCAGAGGATGTTGTTGCCAATAATAATGTTCTTCAATCATATAACTCTTCACCCAAGTGTGGGATGAAGTTCCTCCAACTTCAAATAGACTAGGAAAGGAGCAAGGAAAATCATGAGTCTCCAAGTGACTCATGTGAGCATCATAGGTGCACCCATGTAGATTTGTATAATAATAATGTAAACAAGGATGCTGCTGAAAATTTAAATAAGATGGTGCTCGAATAATTCCATGATCAAAAGGAGAAATAGAATGTCCATGCTCTTCATGTGGCACCATAAAAAACAATCCTTTCACCCATACTTCATTAGGATGACTGCTGCAAAATTTAGAAGCATAGGATGTAGGAGAAAGAACAAACTCACCCAAATGATCAGTGAGTGAAAAAGTGTCATAATGTGAAGGATCCATATGGGTAGGATATTTATGCAGATCCTTCAAGAGTGTGAAACCTTTGTCAAAGATTGGCTCCAATGTAGAAGAATCATGCTCTTGTTTAAAAATTGCATACCCTTCATCAGGAGACAATTCAAGTTCCTCTTCCACCACATCAAGTGTTTGGATCTCTTCAAGTTCATCTTTAAACACATCAAGTACATTCAAATTTCCAAATCTATCATAATCCACCATGTCGTGAGAATCCTCCAAACAATCTACCATTTGACAATCTAAAACATAGGAGGAAAAACAAGTGTCTTGAAACTTTTCAAGAAGTTGCTCATTTTGAATTGTGAGCTTATGAATAACTTCATTATTATTCAAGTAGGATTCATGTAACCATTCACTAAGCTCAATGAAATTTTTTATATCAAAAATCAAAGACATGAAATTACCTTTGATGTTGCACATTACTCTTTGGATCTTCTGCATGTCTTCAAGGAAGAATGGCTCTGCCAAGGAAGTAGCTCTCCAACAAGATTTTGATACCAATGCTTGAGTGTCATGGAGTATTCTAAGGGCCTCTTGGATCTTATTTTAATTAATATTTAAGGACCCTTCAAGAAAATTAGGATCTTACAAATGAACCTCCTCATATTCTTCATTCTTTCTTGGACCAACTGCATGAAGCTCAAGTGGTGATGGGGAAGTTGATCTTGTTTCTTCTTCAACTACTACAAGGTATTCATTTTCATGTTTAATGGAATTTTGGCTCGGAGCAAGATTTTGAAATCTGATATATATGTCACCAAAATAGGGTTGTGAGAACCCATCAGTAGGTACTCCTTCATAGTTCAAGCATCCATCGGTAGATGCTCTTTGGTCCATGTCCATAGTAGAATTTGTTTTAGAATGATATTCAATAGTTTCAAGGTACTCTTATGCCTTCTCATGTGATGTTTCCTCAAATTTTTCAATTTAATTTGGGAGTGAATTTATATCCTATTCATGTACTACTTATTCTACTTCACCTATTTCAGAACTAGGTGGTTCATGGGTCTCCTCCTTTTGCTCCTTCAAGCAAGCTGATGCATTTTTTCCCTTGGTCTTCTTAAAATCAATATATTTTTCCCAACTTTGGATAGCCAAAAATTAGAATCCTTTCATAATATTCTTGGTCATGTATTTAAGGATAGTTTCCATGATTTTTATTATCTCCTTACCATCATATGAGGTTCCCTTTTCACCCATAGTTTCCAAAAAAAATGCCTTCTTCTCCTACATTTGTGTTTCCTCTTCAACAAGAGCATTTTTGGGTTTCAATATATAATGGTGGTCCCTGAATTATTGTACTCATAAATATCAGACCAAATCAGGTGCCAATATCATGCTCTAATACCACTGTAATGTTCCCTTTTTGGAATTTTATTAAAATGCCCAATTTTCCATTTTTTTCAAAATTTTGGCTCTTGACTAGTTTTAGTGTCTTGGTCTCCAAATCATCCCAATTGCTCCAAAATATTCAGAAAATGTGTATGAATGATATATTAAATTAATTTTTATGTTCAGAGATGTATTATTCTCCTCCAATCAGTTCAGCAAGTCTATATCAAATTCTGAATAAGATAGATGAATTTACTAGCAATTTTGGGGCTGAAATCCCTCTCGGGTAATTCTTGGAATTCCTTCCCAAATGCACATAAACTCACTCAAATTATCAAATTGAATCAGGGGATGTGTATAATACATTATCAGAGACTCATACGAAGGACCAATCAAACTCCCAGGGCTGTTATCACTTCCTTCAATCAAAAATAAAAAGCTAGTTTGGGACCCTTGGGGAAATGAGATGTAGTTTGCCCCAAATGCTATGAATTTCAACCCAATGGACAAAAATTATCAATTACAGACAATGAAACCAATAATATACTTTAATTACAGTTCATTCATTCATAAATAATCAACTGTGCACACATAAAATTTGATTCTATCAAGATTGCAAGAGTTTAAAACAAGGTATTGGGGGAATGGCACCGTTTCTTCAATATTGGACAAAAATCAAACCATAAATCAAACCCAAGTCAAATTGGTGTAGCTGCTCATGCTATTCCATGTGGCATCTCTCTTCACTTTTCATCTTCTCCCAACTTTGAGTAGGAATCTCTTGGCCTTGTCCAAATCCAAAATTTGATGTCTAAGATGCTCTATTCAATCCTGACATGTCAGTATGTCAGCATGTCAGCCTTCAAATCTGACTTGTGTCATAACTATCATAGAATCTCCATCATTGTTGTCATAGATGTCATAAATGTAAGGGGAATCTAGCCAAGTGTCCATGAAACTCCTATTTGTCTCTTCCTCTCCCATGTAAGTTACAATTCATCCCAAATTCAACCTATAAAGTACATGGACAACTATATTAACCTCATAATCCATCCCAAAACATTAGGCTTCCCATATATTCAAAATTACAAGAGGAGGATGCCATTTAACATAGGAATTCTAGCTTGAGTGGGCCCCAGAGTCTGCATGTGTCTCCATTATCCATAGCCATTTCAATTTTCTCTTGTATTTATTTAATAAGATACATTATTAAATATTTATCCTCTTTTAATGTCTAAACATCATTTATTATCCCCCTTATTCCAAATCTCAAAGCTTCCACCCCCAACCTAGGAAACTAGTGATTTTCCTCCTTGCAAATTATTTGACTTTTAGCATCCCTTTGACAAATTTCATGAATATGGAAATTGTGATTTGGCCATTGTGACCTAATGAAAAATTTGGGACAATATAATGCAGACCTTCATTCTTTGCTCATAATTTATTTCCAAAAATTAGTTGCATCATAATCTCATAAAGAAACCTATAATAATAAGCACTTAACCTTTTAAGCAAACTTTTCATCAATTTAAACAGACATGCACTTACTCTACATTATGCATAGTGTAAACATGTCTTTGCATAGATTCACCAATCAAAACTACTGTTAGCATGGTCATGTATATTTTTTTCATTCACTTACAAATATAATAAAATCAAAATATCACATTATCTATCTTCAAACAAAATTCACTCTTCATGCATTTATTTTTTCTTTTCAGTTTATGCAACAAGCTTCATGCATTCATGTACAAGATTATTAGTGAACTAGATCTTATACCTAGTGATCATTACTCAAAACAACTTCCTTTCTTTAGCATGCATACCAATAAGGAAACATAAATTATCGAATTTAAATAATAAATTCTTCGCAAGGATAATATGCACCTATTTATAGGAAAGTCCATTAGGTCCGAGCATTCTAAGCCTGCTATGATTCCATTTGTAACATAACCAACTTTCACTTTACCATTTTCATGGAAACGGGTATAGAAGTTTTCCTTAAACATATTTTAAACTAGCAAGAATGTTAGAGCCAAAGATTATTAGTCAAGTATTAAAGAAAACAACTCTATTTTCATATACATACAATTTTTACTTATTTACAGTTTCTAATTGGATGAAACTAAATTATAATAATATCTCTTAGCTCATATATTCATAACCATCTTCATCTATTCATGAATTATAATTCTAGTCTTAAATAATATCTTAAACAATTTTTCTTGCTTCCTCATCTATACATGAGAAGTTATAATGAACCTCTACACTAATCCCACACCATATTATTGTTCTCTTTATAGGTATTAATCTGTCCCTTTAAAACAAGACATAATTTTAAGCAGAAGTTGCGAGACTACTTACACATCCCAAGTAGGGTCCCACATATAACAAATTTGAGTATTATTTATATATTATTCCATATATATCTTACTTAAAAGTAACTGTTAATATTATTTATAGAAGGATTGTCCCTTTTTAAGTTTCTCCCTCACTAATGTTCACCTAAGGTAGTTACGTAACTTCCCAAAACCCCAACTATGCTTCTCTAACATTTATAATGATAAAAATTCTTTTAAACGAGTATGTATTAACCACTTTCTATTGAGTAGCAAAGGGGATGTTATATTATTTTGCATTATAAGTGATTATTAGACTTGCACTAATATAAATAAAAATTAGCTATGTTCACTAATGGACAAATTATATTTGTTTTCTTATTATTTTGTATGAAATATTAGTCAAAGAAGGTTATTTCTTATTTCTTACTTCAAGCTTCCCATATTACAGTTTCAATAATAACCAATATTTTATTTACCTTGCACATAGGAAAAATGATAAATCCGTGTTGTTATGCAAAGTTGGTTTTAAGTTAGGGTTTGATAATCGTACAAGAAAAAATCATGTTTTTTTGGATTCTACTATTAATTAATTAAACAAACTATATATAGTTTTCCATATAAAAACTAAATATGCAGATAAACCCTAACCAGGAAAGTTGTAAAACCAAATAGGATAATGAAAGGAAAAAGAAAATTGTACACTAAGGAGCCGAACCTTTTTCCAAGAGTAATAATAAATATTGCATACAATAAAATTACTTACTCCATGAAAATCCATGTAAATTCATTATAAATGTCATAATAGTAAATTCATTATAAAATACTAAAATAACTTTAAGACTCAAAACCCTATAAATTCAGAAATAGTGTGTCGTCGAAATTATGGCAGCACCATTAATTGCAAGAAATAAACTTATAGTCATTTACTTCTCTAACCAAAAGAGTTTAGCATCCTTAAGGGAATATCAATGCTGCAAAATTTACTTAGAATAATAATCTGAATGATAATTAATAGCCAAGTTAATGGCTTAATGTTGTTCCTCTTGTAAGCTAAAACATGAGAAAGAAACAAAATTCCCAACTCTAATATATTCTTCGCCATCATGCACAGGTAAGAAATCCATCAAAAAACAAACCAGAAGTTTCTATGTTGGTTGAATCAGCATTTCCTTGCTCAAGACCTTCCATGAAAGGAGTCGAGAAAGAAGGCTTACCAGAGGTGGAGAGCACTATGGAAAATTCGTAGCCATGCAACTGTTGTTAAATACCTGCAATTGGATATGGAATCATTTATTAAACTGAACAAACCTATTGTGAAATGATCAATATAAACAAAAAGGAAAATGAGAAACATAGGTATGGAATTACCTGTCATTTTATTTATAGAGCCGAGTCAGTGGGGTCTTTAGTGGGTTTGAGGGTATAAACCCATTATTCGAATAACATAACACAAAAAAACCATTTCTAGCTCTGAGTTAGCCATCACACTGAATCCAGTAAGCAAGGTAAATAAACACTTCCACAAGCTAACCCTGTGAGTTTTGAATACCCACCGAGAAATCTTTCTCGTCTGCCAAACCTATGCTCATGGTGCCAAGGAGCCTCATAGGTGAAGGAGTGAACTGAGATTCAACCCATAACATATCACAAGAGAAATCTAAACCATCTCTAAGCCGTGAAATGCACACATAAAACCCTACTACAGAAGAAAAGACTCAGCGACATGTCCCACAAGAAAAGAAAATGGTATCTAGCTGGGGTAATATAGGATGAGCCCACAGATGCTTCGATGTAGCGGTGCAGAGAAGTAAATATAGTAAAAAGAGGAATAAATTAATTAGTGAGAATTTGAACTTGAGAAAATATAGGATAAAGAGGAATAAATTAATTAATGAGACACTAATAAGGCAAGGAATAAATTCATTAATGATATGACTAAGGTAATGAGAAGGATTAAAGGAGAAATAATTAAATTCAAAGAGAGAAAATTTAAAGTTTTTTAAAATGAGAATAAATTAAACATAGAGTTTAATATATATTTTGAATTAAAGAGGGGGAATAAAAGACAAATTTAATAAATAGAGAGTAATAATATATTTATTAATTTAAAAAGGGGGAATAAATGACAAATTTAATAAATAACATTAAAGTAAATTTTTGGGTAGTTTATGTCAAAGATAATAATGGTTAATAAATATTATATTAGGGGTGGAAAAAGAGACAAATAAGGATAAAAATATTAGAATAAAAATTTTAAAAAAAAAATTTAATTAAATTTTAGGAATCAAGAAAGTAGAGATTAGGTATTTGATAATAAATAATTATTTATGTGGTAAAATGGGAGAAGGGTATAAGAAAATAATGAAATACTAAGATAAATAGTGAGGGTTAGGTGAAGTTTAGTATTAAAAAACAAAAACAAAAATATAAATATAAAGGAAAATAATGGATTTTGGTTAAGTGAGAAAGGAAAAAGAGATAAAGGTGTGAAAAAAGGTGATGGAAATAGGGTTAAGTGAAAAGAGAAGGGGGTTACCAAATTTAGGTATGATTAGGCCCTATTTTAGAAATTTTATGGATAATGGGAGCCCAAGATTGTGTTATTTTCAGCCTATCTTCTTGGTTAATGTTGTTAGGATTCATTTCAATTTCTAGGGCTTCTATGATTAATCAAGATTGCTAATTTTGACGTTAAATTGTGTTGGGTGTTAGTTATGTGTTCGTTTAATATTCTTTTAAAAGAGCAACTAGTTTGACCTATATAACAAGTGTCACACGAACATTGAATTTCATAGACACCTTGGTGGAGAAGAGGGTTAGTTATATCCTTAATAGAGGTGATTGTTTCTTTAATGGTCTTAATGGGTTTGAAGATAGTTTTAATGTTCCTTTTCCTCAAAAAAATTGAAATTTTTTCTATGGTTCCATGGATGAAGGGGAGGTGAGCTTAGAAATTTGGGGTTATAGGTGGGATTTTGAGTAAAGGGTGTTCTACTTTGTGAAAGGATTTGTCAATTTGGATAGATAACTAGCCATTACTTTTTAGGGCTTGTTTTGGGTGTTTTTGTTCTTGCGAGAGATGGTTTTGGTAAAAGATACATAAAGCTCTAACAAATAAAGTGTTGAGAACCCCTAGATTTTGGGAGAGGTGGTGGTGTGAGAGAGAATTGAGATAGTGATCTGTATGGATTTTATTTCTATAGACCTAATGGGAGAGGGAGCCATTATTATTACAAGTTACAAGGATGCTAAGGAAGGGGAGAGAGTTTTTTATTATTATAAAATTTCCATTGTAAATTCAATGTTGGGAGAAATTATATTCACATGATTTAGGAATGACTGGATGGCTTCTAATGAGTGGGGCCAGATAACAAAGGTGTCGTCAACGAACATTTTCCAACATTGGGGTTGGAGAGGTGTTGTTTCAGGGCTTTGTTTTCAAAATGTTCCATGAAAATATTTTCAATGATAGGAGAGAGGAGAGCACCCATGGAAGTACATTCACTTTTTTCATAAAGTTGACCTTGGTAATTAAAGAAGGTAGACTCGAGGTAAATTTCGATAAGGTTGAAAATATTTTGATCGAAAAGATTGTAGGTAATCTCTATGGCTTCTTTTATAGGGATTTTGGTAAATAAAGAGATGACATCAAAATTGATAAGGATGTTAGAAGGTGATTGGTTGAGAGTTTGAATAAAGGGGATAGAGTCTGAGGAATATTTGATGAAGGAGGAGGAATTTCCAATGAAGCTTTGAAGGGATTTTGAAAAGAACATAGCAAGTTCATAAGTGGGGGAATTTATTGTAGTTACAACATGATGAAGGGATATGTATTTCTTATGAATTTTGAGTAAGGATTCCATTACTGAAAGAAAAAAAAAATCTCAGAAAAACTAAAGATGCCATTATTACAATCAAAGAATAATGGTGTCTTATCGTTCAATGAATATCAATTGCAATTATAATTTGTTCATAATGTACTCACACAATTGCGATGACCTACTTTGGCCCATGCATTAATAACCATCTTTCAGAAAGACAACAAACACACATGCATGGGTTAAATAGGAGGGTAAACTAATCCCAACTTTCACGGTATCGACTTTCTCTTGTACCTGGACAACTTCTTCTCGTACTTCTTCTTCTTTCTTCTCCAATTGATCAACACGGTTGAAACTGATATGTTTAGATGGTACATATTCAAGCCACTGAGTTATATGCTGGAGCTTATATTGTACAGGCTAAATGAGCCTGGTAACTTGTTCTTCTTCTGACTAGTGCGCTTTAACTTTGTCATTTCTACTCTGCTCCTTGTCATGCTGAGTTTTTACCTGTTTCTGCAACTATTTCATCTCAACTACCTTTGCAAGATTTTCCTTAATGGGTAGCTTCTTCATGTCTTCCTTAACTGCTGTGATTTTCAACTCCGTTTGGCTCGCATCCTTTGCGAACTTCACCGCGGTTTCATCTTCTAGCAGAAGTTTCCAAATCGCCAAGACTACATTGATTTCTTCAGTACAGAGCTTCTCTCCTTCCTTGATTCTGTCAGCAACCTCAAATGTTGTTTTCCTTTTCTTTTCTAGGACCTCAGGGGGTGTGCTTGGTCTTCGCTATGCTTTAAGCTCTTCCGCCTTCTTATTTAGATCTGTGGCAATCCGGGATAACCGGGCTAACTTGGCCACTTGGTCTATCTCTTCCTGGCCTTCTTCCACAGAGAACGTTGTGACTAAACTGCTAAGGGATTCATCTAGTCCAAGCCGAATTTGTTCTTGCACTTCAGCCTCTTGCTCATTTTGCCAACGGAGGTCCCTGTAGCTTTTCACTTTTATTGTTTGTTTTTTATCCTGATAAGCGAGAGAATTTTCTCACATTCGGATTCTGGTTATGGCCGCATGCTGAACATCATATACTTCGGCCAATGTTAGTTTGGAAAAATCAATAGCGAGTGTCCCCAAGTCATGGGTGACATCCTCAAATGCTTGCTTACCTATTTCAAATGCTTGCGCATTGAATCCTATATTGAGTGGCGGAAATAGAAGCGGTTCTTCTAATGTAGCATGGGGATCAATGTCGTACGTCTCTGCTTAGACCGTGCTTTTTACCTCATTAATGGAATCAGTTAGCTTATTGACATGATTGGTGATTTTATTGATTAAGCACATTTGTTTTTTACTTATACCTTTAAAGCTTGTCTTCAATACTTCTGTGACTGTGTTTGCAAGCAGACCAATGTCTTCCTCAGCTAAGTTGATTATATTATCCATTTTATTGGCTTTGCACTTCTTGTGTTATGGCTCATGCTGCTCCTTCTCCTATTATGCATTTTGGCTCTGCACATCCTCATCAATGGGTGTGTCTTTTGAATCATCCTGTGTCAAATTCCCATCATCAAATTCATCATTGTCTATTGTCTTATGCGATGAGTTATCATACGCATTGCCCCCATCATTACCTTTTCCATTCCCTTGGTCATTCTCTTATCCATTACTCTAGTCATTGCCTTGTTCCATATCCTCATTGACTAGAACACGCCATTCTTCAGGCCAGTCCTAGATGAGCGCTTCCACATCCTGGTTGGTTACCATGAAATGTGTTGGTTGAGAATGTTTCTTCGGGTCCTGCCACGGCCCTAGGATGATATTGTGTACACCTTATTTGAATGTTGTACAAGGCAGATACCTCTGGACTGTCTCAACGAGCAATCTATGTTGTTGTTGTCACGTTGTTGCACTCATTCTCTTAACGCCTCTGCATGCTGAAAGAACTCTATATTATTATGCTTCTATTGGATCTTGTCATCCTTGTCTTCCCATAGGTTCTGATAGTTGGCACCTTGGAAAAGCACTGGGACGTCCAGTGACTGGTAGTCTGGTGCATCGGACCAAACTATAAAAGAGATAAAAACCAGCAACCAAAAGTAGTGGAATTTTGTCTTACTTTCTTCCTACGCTTTTTTTGCATCATCTATCAGCTTGTTCAGTAGAAACTCTGACCAATTGATTATCACTCCTTCTGCACACTATTCTGCTAGTTCCACTATCTTGACAATGCACTCGGTGGGCCACATCTTACACAACAATTTGCAAGATAAGATCTTCATGGTGAACCTCACTCTATTGTCAGTTATGGAGGAAATGAGGAATCCTTTGTTTGCATGTTGGAGGTCATACTTTTCATTCATCTTCATCGCATCCCTATTCACATGCAGATATGGCGTAGGCTCAATTCCACTATGCAAGAGACCCACAGTCGATGAAATCAGCTCGACATCAACACGATATAGTGTGTTGAGCCACAAAAATCCTTCATGGAAGAAGACCATGAGTTGTCGCACATATGTTGTTATTTCTTTACTTCACCCAAAATGCGACATACAAAACAGGTTAGCTAATCCCTCATAGTCGGTTCTTCAGGCCCACTCCATTGGAGCTACAAGTTGTGGTGCAAACAACACGACTGAGAGAGTGACCATGCACCTGTTTTTTTCCAGGTCCACTTTCTTGCGGCTATCATTATATTCAAATTTGAGTCGCACCAGCTTTGGGGTGATGTTCATTAATAGTGGCACACTCGGAGGGATCCAGGGTGCAACCAAGGAAAAGTGTTCTTGCATCAGGAGCTTTACTTCAGGTGCTTCTATTATCCTAGGTCGAACATATGGTGGTAGGAGGTTCCTCTCTTCTACAGTGTCATTCGTTTCTCTTCACGGTGGTGGAGTTGGTGTGTTCGCGGTGGAATTTCTCTTCTTTGTGAACTTCAGCACTTTGACATGAGGCCTTGACATGCCTAGAAGGTCTATGCTCGACACAAATGGTTGCAGACCTACAACTGGTACATTGACTAGTGGATTATGAGCTCGGGACAAAGCAGTAGCATGAACAGTCTGTGAAATTGGCTGCACAATTGTTTCTTGTTATTCCTGTGCGTGATGTGATTTCTACGATATAACTTCCTCAATTATTGGGAAAGGTGATGCGATGGTAACGACAGACTGCTCATTGGTGCTGGAATTTGAAATTACCATCGGCTTCGGCTCTTCATGGTTGTAGACTCTGGTTCGCTCTTCTTCTCTCTATGCAAGTAAAAGGATTATTGATGATGAACGCTCATATTTATTAGCATGCACTTGCCCTGCATGTAATAATTCGATAGAAGAGCGACGTCTTATCAATCACATGGGCTTCCCGTTTGATGTATTCCACAATTAACTCACACGGTTGAGCTCTGACATGTACCTGTCAGGACAATTATGGTGAGGATGACATATGGGACCAAAAAGCATGCTACCATCTTCCTTGGACATATCGAATTAATGATGCTTTGTTTTCATAACCACCTAAATATTTTCAGGTATTCATACTTTAATGGCATCTAGCTGTCATTCTCACTCTTATTGCAATTTGCATACCCCTATCACAGAAGTGCGATAGAATAGTTTCCTTTTCTCCTATTCTTTTTCTCTCTTAATGATCATTTTTTTTCATACTTTTTCCTTCTCACGCAACTGTTTTGTAGCCATCATGGGAAGGTTTCAAGAGATTGTTATTTATCATTGCTACAACCGGTGTTGCATTCAGCTTATGTAATTTCACTACATCAGCCTCAGTGATGTGCACAATCACATAGACAATGCACCTTCAATTTCTCGAGATGCTTCAAAAATTTGATGTTCTACAACAAAACAAGTCCTCCAACCTTGAAATGCTTAGTTTTGATATGGTGATCATGCCATGTTTTCTGTCTTTGATTTTCTGTGCTTTGATAGAATCCTGCAACAAAGCATTCCTCCATTTGAATGAGCTACAACAACATTTGCTCGATAGCATCTACGTCAGTCATTTCCGTTAGCACAACAATTCTTATGATCGAGACAATATATTCCATCGGAACAACAAATTCTTTTCCATACATGAGTCTAAATGGAGTGTGTCATGTCAATCACTTGCATGTTGTGCAATACGCCCACAGCACAGCTGAAACTTTATGATCCCAGTCATCTCTACGCTCATTGCATACTTTGATTAATGCATTTTCCAGAATCTTTTTGAAGGATTCAACCGTTCCATTAGGCTGAAGATGATAGGGTGTCGTTTTCCTATGATGAATTTGGAACTTTGCAGTAAACTCATCAATCATTTTTTTAACAAAATGCATACTTTGCTCACTTACAATAATTTTCAGGTCGTCGAATCTGGTCACCACATTTTCAAATAAAAACTTTTTCACAGTCGCAATAGTACAATCTTTAACAAGTGTGAT
Source organism: Pseudotsuga menziesii (assembly GCA_001517045.1). Taxonomy (NCBI): domain Eukaryota; kingdom Viridiplantae; phylum Streptophyta; class Pinopsida; order Pinales; family Pinaceae; genus Pseudotsuga; species Pseudotsuga menziesii. Next base: position 8,391 of record LPNX010820654.1, on the reverse strand, counting down.
CTCAGCCCATCTGGTTAAGTATTCCTTCATTATGATAATATAGTGCATGCCAGTATTTTTCCTTGGTGGACTGATCATTCCAACAAAATCAACAAACGACTTATTAAATGCTTCAAGGGTTATCTGTAGTGCTAGCGGCATCTGATTGCGTCATGATGGTTTTCTTGTCCTATGGAAAAAATCACAGCATCAGCAAAAGGTCACCAGGAGCATGAAGCTATCAATAGTCCTCCAGCTCAGGTTCCCATCTGTTGTAGGATTGACATAATCATATTTTAAGGCACTGATATTATAGATATGGTCAATATAATCACCCTGTCCTTCACAGTAAATTGGTTTGACATATCTTTGTCCCTCCAGTGGATCAATGGGAGACACTACCCTCATACTTTCATACTCAAATGAGAGGATTCTTCTCCTAAAGTTTATGATCGTCTGATTTTCTATTTCCCATTCTATCCCCAGAAGCGCAGGATATGGGTTTGTGTCATCGATAATGTTGATAACTTCAAAATATGCAAAGCTGTGCACCTCCTCAATGTCGACATGAACTTGACTCAACCTACCAATCGGTAGGACCTTCGCCAGATTTGCAAGCCTCAACTGGATAGGGGACTAGTCCAAGCACAACTTTCCCATGCTATCCCAAGTTTGTGGCATCAAAATATTGACGTATGACCCCAGATATAGGCTAATGTAATCCATTTCATAGTGTCATATATGCGCATTTATTCTTAACTCATGCCCAATTTTGAATTTCCTTTTAACATGGTTAACCCTTCTTTCAGGTTGTGACTCTGTTGGGGTTTCTTCTATACGTGCTTACAATTCTGTGATAGAAACTTTATCATGGATCAGTGCTAAGAATCTTGATAGAAATAACTTGATCTTACTAACCTTGTTTGGAGCCTACTTCTGGAATATCTATTGGAAACGTTCAGGCATCTCCTTGACTTCGGCTGAGGTCAACGGTTGTTTTGAATCTACAAACTTCGGTCACAAGTCTAAAAATACTTGCTTCTATTTTTTAATGTCGAATGGTACTTTCTTCTATGCTGGGGATCGCACCGGTGATAGTTCATGCGGTATATTCTCATCATCTCCAGTCGCAACACCTCCTCATATTACAACAACAATGCTTGGTTCCCTTGGCTCAACAGCAATCATTCAAACATTTAGGTTAGGATTTGGATTTTGATTCTGCACAAGGTTAGGAAGTCCGGTGGCCCAAGATTAAATCCGTAACATATCACAAGAGAAATATAAACCATGAAATGCACACATAAAACCGTACTACAGAAGAAAAGATTGAGCGACATCTCCCACAAGAAAAATCAAATGGTATCCAGCTGGGGTGATATAGGATGATCCCACAGATGCATCCATGTAGCGGTGTAGAGCAATGAATTCATTTTCAACAGAGTACGGTGAACCAACAAAAAGCTCGATGCATTTGAATGGATTATAGAATTTATTGTCAGTGATGTGACCGACGTAAGGGGTCGATGAACCTTCTCCTTAAATTGTTTAATCAAACCAACTGTGTGGGAGGAAGGGTATCTATAGGTATTATTCATGGGATTTGTCTCTAACAACTAAGCAATCCTTGCTTCCAACCTCCCCACATGACCTCTTAGATCATTAAAACATATCAATGAACCAAGACTAAAAAACGTTAAAAAAGGTTATGTCCTAGCTTAGTTATAGAAGTAACACAGATGTGTGTGTGTTAATTTTGTAATTGATGGTGTAGTTTTACCATTGTAAAGTTCAATTATATTTTAAATAATTATTTTTCTTATATCTTAGGTTTGTAACATTAAGGAATAAATTAATTTATTAAATCACTTAATAATTTATAATGTGGAGTAAAGAATTGGCACAATATAAAGGTGGTGAGAAAATCAAATGTATTAGGTTGAAAATAAAAATGAATGTAAAAATGAAAAAATATAAGAAAAAGAAGAATAAATTAATTAACGAGAGTTTGAATTTGAGAAAATATAGGATAAAGAGGAATAAATTAAGTAATGAGACACTAATAAGGTAAGGAATAAATTCATTAATGACATGACTAAGGTAATGATAGGGATTAAAGGAGAAATAATTAAATTCAAAGAGAATAAATTAAAAATAGGGTTTAATATATTTATTGAATTAAAAAGGATGAATAAATGACAAATTTAATACATCGCAAGAAAGAATTAATATATTTACTAAATAAAAAAAGGGGGAAATAAATGACAAATTTAATGAATAATAAGAAACTAAATTTTTGGGTTGTTTATGTCAAAGATAATAATGATTAATAAATATTATCTTGGGGTAGAAAAAGAGATAAATAAGGATCAAAAGATTAGAATCAAATTTAAAAAAAAATCATTTAATTAAATTTCACGAATCAAGAAAGTACATATTAGGTAGTTAATAATAAATAATTATTTATGCGGTAAAATGCGAGAAGGGTATAAGAAAATAATGAAATACTAAGATAAATAGCGAGGGTTAGGCGAAGGTTAATATTAAAAACAAAAATATAAATATAAAGGAAAATAATGGAGTTTGGTTAAGGAAGGAAAAAGAGAAATAAAGGTGTGAAAAAAGATAATGGAAATAGGGTTAAGTGAAAAGAGAAGGGGGTTACCAAAATTAGGTATGACTAGGGCCTATTTTAGAAGGTTTATGGATAATGGGATCCCTAGATTGTCTGATTTTTAGCCTATTGTTGATCTTAATGTTGTTAGGATTCTTTTCAATTTCTAGGGCTTCTATGATTAACCGAGATTGTTAATTTTGACATTCAATTCTGTTGGGTGTCAACTATATGTTCTTTTATTCTTGTTTTAAAAGAGAAACTAGTTTGTCCTATATAACAAGTATCACAAGAACATGGAATTTCATAGACACCTTGGTGGAGAAGAGAGTTAGTTATATCCTTAATAGAGGTGAATGGGTTTGAAGATAGTTTTAATGTTCTTTTTCCTCAAAAGTTTAGAATTTTTTTTTGTGGTGCCATGGATGAAGGGGAGGTAAGCTTGGGAATTTGGAGTTATAGGTGGGAGTTTGGGTAAAGGGTGTTCTACTTTGTGAAAGGCTTTGTCAATTTGGATAGATGAGTAGCTGTTATTTTTTAGGACTTGTTTTAGGTGTTTTTGTTCTTGCAAGAGATGGTTTTGGTCAAAGATACATAAAGTTGTAACAACTAAAGTGTTGATAACTCCTATATTTTGTGACGGGTGGTGGTGTGAGAGAGAATTGAGGTAACAGTCTGTATAGGTTTTAATTATATAGATATAATGGGAGAGGGAGCCATTATTTATACAAGTTACAAGGACGCCACAGAAGAGGAGAGAGTTTTTTTTATTATTAAATTTCCATAGTAAATTCGACGTGGGGAGAAATGCTATTAAGGTGATTTAGGAACCACCCAATTGTTTCTAATGAGGGGGGTAAGACAACAAAGGTGTCATTAATGAACATTTTCTAGCATTGGGGTTGGAGTGGTGTTGTTTGAAGGGATTTGTTTTCAAAATGTTCCATGAAAATATTCGCAATGATAGGAGAGAGGAGGGAACCCATGGAAGTACATTCAGTTTGTTCATAAAGTTGACCTTGGTAATTAAAGAAGTTATACACAAGGTCAATTTCGATAACGTTTAAAAGGTTTTGATCAATAAGATTGCAGGTAATTTCTATGGCTTATTTTATATGGATTTTGGTAAACAAAGAGATGACATCAAAACTGATAAGGATGTTAGAAGGTGCTAGGTTGAGAGTTTGGATAAAGTGGACAAAGTCTGAGCAATATTTGATGAAGTAGGAGGAATTTCCAATGAAGGGTTTAAGGGATTTTGAAAGGAACATATCAAATTCATAAGTGGTGGGATTTATTGTACTTACAACAAGAAGAAGGGATATGTATTTCTTATGAATTTTGGGTCCGCTAAAGATTCTAGGAGTTAAAGTGTTCTTGGGGATAAGACGATTTTTTATGCTTTCATTGTGTGTGTATTTTTTGATAGACTTCATCACTAAGTTAGTAATTATGTTTGTAGGGTCACATTTTAGTTTCCAATAGGAAGAAGAGGTCTATCCAAAATTTTAATTCTATTGTCAATATTCTCATAGTCTTTTCAATATTGGGATGAATACCTTTTGTCTTTTTATCCATTGGACTCGTGCATTTCATTTCAAATTTGCATATTTTCACCCATGAAGTATACCTCGTAATCATATGGCCTTTATACAAATTCCATCATCAATGATGGAAACTTGCTCAGTCCAACCAATACTAAACTTCTAAATCTCTAGTTGGATATTAGGTACAATGTATAACAATGACTTGCAAGCTTAAATTTTTTAGAAAAAACATCATTATAGAATTTATGATCATTCATGTTGTTAGTATTATCAATCCTACCTTTGACCAATTCCTTTGACAACATAGTCTATTTGACAATTTCCTAGCTTAGGAGGTCATCATCACTTCAGTAGTCCATGTGAGACATATCTAGGGGGGATCTAACACTCAATGCACCTATATGAATGAATTTCAGTGCTCAAGGGATCAATCCCTATAATTTAGGAACCCAGTTAGAGTTCCATTAGCAATTTCCAATAGTTGACTCCATTAGCTATTCAATTATGTCCAATTATTCTTTGATTGCCATCAGTTAGATCAATCCTAGTGTCTCTAGCTCCGATTTCGATGATTCAAGGGAAGTAGGGAGCATTTGTTCACCTAAACTCTTCAATTAACTAATTGTATACTGATTTAGTCATCTATAGTTTCATTGGTGAGATCTAATGGTGATTTTCACACACTAAGTTAGCTCTTGAGTCAGTCCAGGTTGGTAGATTAAACTGGCTCTTCGGAATTCAAAATTATCCTATATGTATAGCCATTTTATTACATATTATTTACGGAATATGAGGATTAATACTGATTAATGGACGCTCGCACGAAGTTGGTTCCACTTTTGAGTTCCACTTTAGAAATCGAAAACGCACTTACGAAATATAAATATATAACACATATGCGTTATTGATGGTACATTTGGAAAACCCGAGCCCAAAGATGAGGATAAGGTTAGTTAATCAATATCGCATATGCATTTTTATAGAGTTAAACATATGCATTTGTTTTTTGGTTTTACAAATCGCAAGTGTGATTTGTAAAACCAAAAAAAAAACAAAGTCCGTGGGCCTCATTTTCTTATTTGCACAGTGAAGGTGATATCAGGACAACGAAAAACCACAGCTGCTAAAACTCACACTAACGTTTTGTGTTAGAGGCTTTGGAGGTGCCTTTGCAGGGTAGTTTGCAAGGACAATTCAGAACTTGGCTCCAATGGAAGGTAAGTACTCATATCATCCACAATTGTTTTCAATATTTATTTGTTTTTGTTAATTTCATAGTTTTTATATTTGTTAAAATGAATTTAATAAAAAAAATTGAATTAAATCAAAGAATGATATATTAAAACAATTTGTAATTTGTTGTTTTAATCTTAACATATAACAAAAATGTTGAATATACTGTGAAAAATGAACCCACTAATAACCAAGAACCAAACCCAAACACGGAGGGGGAACAAGACCAGAATTCACATATTCGGGCTCGTTTGGGTGCATTGAGGCACCTTAGCTCATCGTTTAGAGCGGGGGACCATTTGAGACAATCATTAGATGAGGCATTGGACACCATAACAAACACAATTTCTAATGCCCAAGGAGCTCTACACAACATTAGCTCGTATAGAGAATCCATGAGACAATACTATTTTGATGTTTTGAGCTATAAAGACATCAAAAAAATAAATATAACCAAAGACCAGATGTTTTCATTATTTCGGGACCCTGGCACCAGATTGGTCCACCCACCAGTCAAGCACACATTTCCATAGACTGGTGCGTGGAACCAAATGTGAAAGAACATTGGATGGATCACAGGTACATGGTATTTGATGAAGACCCTCATGGGAATAAAGACATCCCTTTCTATTTCTCGAGGAATTTTTATGCATAATTTATATTGGGGAAACATGTTAACTATTTTGATATTTTAGAGTTCTAGGGTCTGGGCCATGGGATTCCCCAAGATAGGGAAGTGGCTAGGACTGATCCTAACCGAGTGCCACACCCTCCATGCACACCAAAACCCCCTCAGGTATATCCTCCTATGGTTCTTGTCATTTATGATACATAGGAGGCCTTATTCAACTTAGAAAATACATTGCTTCATCATGGGATTGTTGTCCAAGGAAATGTAGGCCAAGGGGTTGGCACTTCTGAGGCTAGACCATCCCACACTAAGGATCGACATACTACATCTCCAAACCATACTAGAGGTACAGATCGCACAGGAGACACTAGGGGTTCATAGCATCATGTTATTGGACACCCTTACACAACGTGTGGAGGCATATGTTATGGCCCTGCTTCAGAGTTCTTGGATGATGGATTACTTCGATATGTAAGTAAAATTCATTCTTTTCATATTATATTTTGTTTTATATCACAATTTTAAATTGTTTCATAATTTATTTCTATTTGATTATATAACAAATTATGTGAACAAGTATACAAGTGGTTTCCCATCACACCCCATATTCACATAGTACGACCATTGATGTTGCATATGGTTTTGGTGCTTCACCATTAGCTTTAAGAACTTTACTTTTTAATTCTTCATCGTTATTTACATATTTATAGTAGATATTGCAACATTCAATACATCTTAATCTGGATACAATATGTTTTATGTAGGGTGGGTAGGATGATTTTGTGGAATCCCATCCAAGTCCCTTGCATGTAGAGGAATATTCCCATACACAGGTACTATTTTAATTGTGTTTTTAATTATGATTTTAATAATTCAACATTAATTCTTTTAATTATTAAAAATTTTCTAGTTGTATGTTTATGATTTGTTACATAGCATGATATCTATGGCAGCGGAATGATGTTTGTGATTGGGGACCCCCCTATCCCCCCCCCCCCCTCATGTACATGTATGTTTCGCTTTCTTTGAAAAAATCATTTTTTGTCCATCTTGTATATGTCTTGTTCTCTTTGTATTATCTGACATTGACATATGTTACTTTATGTAGTCATCTATTAAGGAAATGGTGCTTGAAGAGCACCAAATCTAGGTTTTGGGTGACCCACCTCTCTCCCCCCCAGGTACATGTATGTTCCGCTTTCTTTGAAAACATCATTTTTCGTCCATGTACTATATGTCTCGTTTTATTTGTATTTGTTGACATTGACATATGCTACTTTATGCAGGAATCTAGTGAGCTAGTGGTACTTGAAGAGCACCAAATCCAAGTTGTTGGTGAACCACTTCTCCCCCACTAGATACATGTATGTTTCGTTTTCTTTGAAAACATCATTTTCCATCCATGTAGTATATATGTCTCATTTTATTTTTATTATCTGGCATTGACATATGTTACTTTATGCATACTTCTAGTGAGGCAATGGTGCTTAAAGAGCACCAAATCGAAATTGAGGCTAACCCACCTCTGACCCACCAGCAAGTACGTTTATGTCTCTCTTTCTTTTAATTGTGCTTTTAATGATTGAACATGTAATTTTTTAATTATTTGAAATTTTCTAATTGTATATTTATCCTTTTGTACATAGGAACATGATTTTGACTATGTTGTCCAGCAAGCGACCTTCTTCGCTAATGCATGTAGAAATCCTTTTATCCCATTAAAAGTTGTTCGAACCACTAGTTACACACCTCTTCACATCCCCCTGGTATATTTATATATTACTTATCTTGCTTATATTTCTTTTTGTACATGCAAGTATCTTTTTCCTTATTGCCCCCATTGATATGTTGACATTGACATCTATATTATTTTATGAAGCTTGATAGTGAGCAAGTGGTTATTGAAGAGCACCCAATTAGGGTCATCACTCACCCACTTATCCCCCCCACCTCCCCCCCCCCAAGGTACATGTATATCTCTCTTTATTTGAAAGCATCATTCTCCCTCGATGTAGTATAGTTTTATTTGGAAATGCAAGTATGTTTTTTTGTGCACCCATTGATTTTTTGACATTGACATATATATTATTTTATGCACCTTGATAGTGAGTGAGTGGTTATTTAAGAGCACCCAATCGGGGTCGTCGCTCACCCCACCTCTCCTTGCCCCCCTCAAGGTACATGTATGTCTCGCTTTCTTTGAAAAAGTCATCGTCCCTCCATGTAGTATGGTTTTATTTGGAAATTCAAGTATGTTTTTTCGTTCACCTATTGATTTTTTTACATTGACACATACATACATACATACATACATACATACATACATACATACATACATACATACATACATACATACATACATACATACATACATACATACATACATA
>LPNX010820649.1:116543-142297 GCA_001517045.1 Pseudotsuga menziesii | reverse complement strand
GACTAGATCTCAATTTGAGAGTGGTCTGTGCATGAAGGATCCTATGTTTGTTGAAAAATGATATTTGATGGTGGAGTCTGATCCTCAAACATATGAAGAAGCATCAGGATATCCAATATGGAAAACAGCCATGAAGGAGGAGTTCAGCTCACTCCAGAAGAGCAACACATGGGAACTAGTGGATCTTCCCCCAGGGAGGAAGCTAGTACAGTGTAAGTGGGTCTACAAGACCAAATTTTATGCTGATGTTTCACTAATGAAGTACAAGGCCATATTGGTATCCAAGGGCTACTCACAGTTTCATGGGATAGATTACAATGAGACATTTTCCCTAGTGGCAAAGATGGATTCCATCAGGCTAGCCCTAGCCATTGCATCCTTAAGGAAATGGGAGGTACATCACATGGATGTAAAATGTGCCTTCCTGAATGGATATCTCACCGAAGAGATATATATGGGCTAAAGCAAGCCCCCAGGGCTTGGTATGCCAAGATCGATAGCTTCTTGCTATCACTGAATTTTGTTCGATGCAAATCAGATCCAAATGTCTATTTGAAGTTAATTAATGGTTCATTAATGATCATTATGTTATATGTTTATGACCTCCTCATTACAGGAAGCTCAAAGGATGAGATTGCTTCCTTAAAGGGTGCAATGAACCAAGCCTTCTCCATGACAGATTTGGGGCTCTTAAGTCAATTTTTGGGGCTTGAGATTGCTCAAACCAAAGCTGGAATCAAGGTGCACAAGTACAAATATGCCTTGGAATTGCTGAAAAAATTCAAAATGAAGGATTGCAAAGCAAGCAAAACTCCTTTCCTTTCAGGAGTGAAGCTGGAAGAAGCTGATTCTTCACCTATGGTAAACAATACACTGTATAGGCAATTGATTGGATGTTTGTTGTATATGAAACATACTAGACCTGATATTTCTTATGCAGTAAGTGTGGCTTCTAGATACATGGATCAGCCTCATGAGATCCATTGGAAAGAAGCCAAAAGGATCCTTAACTTTGTTCAGGGAACAAGGACACATGGGATCTTCTATAAAGAAAAATCTGATCTTGATTTGATTGGATTTACTGACAGTGATTGGGAAGGTGATAGCACAGACAAAAATTCCACATCAGGATATGTGTTCATGCTTGCAGAAGGGCCAATCAGCTGGTCAAGCAAGAAACAGAGTTCCATTGCACTCTCATCTACAGAAGCAGAGTACAGAGGAGTTGTTAATGCATCAACTCAATGGTTATGGTTGCAGGGATTAGTTGGAGAGTGTGGCTTCGAATTAGAGTACTCAACTACCATCTACTGTGATAACCATAGTACCATTCGAATCTGCAAAGATCCAGTTCGGAAGCAGAGAACCAAACACATTGAGATCCATATGCACTACATCAGAGAGATTGTGCATGATGGCACCATTCACCTACTCTTCTGTTCATCTTAGAACAAGTAGCTGATATATTCACCAAAGAATTTTGTGAGAAGACCTTCAGCAATCTCAAATCACTATTGGGGATTGTTGATCATGCTGTGAAGCATGAGTGAAGACAAGATTTACAAATTTGGTTTTACAGTCCATGTTTAAGGGAGGATTTTCCCATGTGGTTTTTGCCTCTTTCCTTGGTTGTATGGACATGCAGTATGTAAAGGGTGACCTTGTTGCTAGGCCCTATAATTTTCTGATATATTACTCATAAGTCAGGATGAAGGGGGGGTTTTAGAATAATCAACCCATAGTTTAATACCTTAGACATTAATTTAATTATTTTTGTCTTATTTTCCTAGTTCATGTGTCCCACCTTATGCAAGTTGTCAATTACCTATCCATAGTGGTCCAAATTGCCTAATTTGACCCATGTAGTGCTTGGGAAACCTCAAGGAATCAATTCTACTTTATTCCTGGCCTCCTAGGTGACCTTCTGCTTTTTTTGTTTTATTGCCTGCTTTTTCAGTGTTTTAAGGAAATAGGGAAAGTTTGACTAGGTGAGGTAAACTAGTTTTTTGTCCTCTTCATCCTCCACTCTTTTCTCCTTGTAAAAGAATGTATTAGTTTTCATTCCATCACTCTTTAGCTTGCCTAATCCCTTTTTCTAATTCGTGAACTCCATGACTGATTTGGGATCATCTTTTTGCACCTATGGGGGATTTGCTTATTTTTAGTAAGCCTGCTTTATGCTAGATTTGAATTGCTCCTCATGCATTCTAATCCCTGATGTATTTTATTTATACAACAACCTATTATTTTACATGGTTGGCTATTGTACACTGAGTTAATACAGTTTAGTGTTCAGCTCCAATTTCAGTCTCTTTTGTGAGTGATTTTGCATGATCAATTGTTAATTGTTGTGAGTAAAATTAATCTATCACTGGGTTCAATTTCCACAAGCCATGTACTTTGGCTTGCTGAAATAACATTCTAAGTTTCATTCTTTCAGATTATGGGGACCTTAGTTAAAGTCCAACAACAATGATTTAAACCTTTCACTCTTTTTTTATGTGCCAAAGTTAGTAATCCAAATGTACATACACAAATGAATGATTTACCTGGTCAAATGCAGGGTATATATAATCTGCAAGTTGAATTTTCACTATTTCCCAATTTCCCTACACCAAAACACAAAAAGGTCAAAATAAAAAATTGGCATTTGCATAGCATATAGTTTAAAACATTGACAGTAACTAAAATCAGTATAGAAATTGATGACTAATCATCTCTGTTCATGCCTACATGTGACATACATCATGAATCACGGTGACACCTGAGGAAATTAATTAGTTTAATGAAGTAATCAAACTAGAGCATCTACATTGACATCATGAATCACTGAAATAATAATGTAGAGAAACATTAGAGCATCTACATTGACAACCTAGGTATGTTGTTATCCAGGAAGATTGTATGTCTTCACCTTGGTGCTTAAAAGAGAAGTTTGGGTTTCCTTTGAAGGTTTGTGTATCCACTTGTAGGAAAACATATGGACAGATGAATATGCACCATAAATTGCAGGCTTTAATCCAGGGTAGTGTCCTAGCAAGTTCTAGACCTATGAAGAGGAGAAGAAAAAGATGAGGAAATTACTGATAGGCTCAAAGAAGCTGAAGCGGAATGGATAGAAAATGAGAACTAGGTAATTTGGGACTTCTGTATGTCATACTTCTAGCATATAAATGTTAATATTATCACAATGAATTCTGGCCCAGAAAATCAAATTGCAGTGCTCCTTCCAAGTAGGTAAGGGGTGTGTCATGGAAAGCACCCTTCCTCCACAAGGAGCTTTGAATCCCTTTCATCTTGTTCAAGGAAGGTTAGAGACTTGACATAACTATTATTCTACTCTTTGTTTTGATTGTAAAAGGTAATGTAGTTTTCTACAACCTATGCTCTTGGTGTTTGTTACTTAAATAAGTTTTTTTTCAAGGGTTATTCCCATGTATTGTTTCTACTTCTCCATGTACATATCAAAATCAACAATGCCAAGAAATAATGCACATATCATATTTTGTGTGTGTACACCCATGCATGTGATTTTCTTCCAAAATAGTTATGGCTATCAAATAAAAAGCAAGGTGGTGATTTGGAAAAGCATCAAGTTGCAGCTATGTCACCTGTACTGAGGGTGCTCAACCTTCTTTATTATGAAAATCTTAATTGTGCCATACATCAATAACAATACTTCTTGTTGAATAAATCTCCATCTTTCACTGCGAGATCCATTCCCTCAATATCCAAATAAATAGGGAAAACTTAAAATATAGGTATTTTCCAACAGGGCGCGTTGGTTCATTGGTGTGGATGACAGAGTGTCAAGTGTCCACCAGGTCTCCATTCTCGCACTGGTATGCCCAACCCTCAGAGAGGAGTATTGAAGGGATGAAGCCAGCCGTATGTCTCGGGTGCAGTCGGTTAGGGTGTGCTTCTAGAAGTTCTTTCAATTTTATGTTGTCATTTAGTTTAGGCCTTTGTGATGTGCATTGGGGTCCAAGCAATTTGACCAATCGACCCATGGGACCTTGGTTCATGGATGAGGTTGGTAAAATATTAAGAAATCCAATAGGGTTTCATTCTTACTGTGAAATGTTGCACCCAAATAGTATTATTTTCAAAGGAATAAGTATTAGGGCCGAGAACAAGTTCTTTACAATTTCACCAGAATAGTTACTTGTTTGACTCGGCACAAAGTCAATGCCCTGGAGTGCAAATCCTATAAACATTTCCAATCAAGATAATAATAAAAATAAAATGGACATTCCAAATTGATGTTAATGGTGAGAATCAATGCTAAATGCTAAACTAAACGATGGTAAACTTGGCTCCCTAGGACGCTGGATACCCAATTCCTCCAAAAATGGTTATGGTCCATCGATAGCATTGGATTTGACAATATCTAGTCACAAGTGAAAAAAAAACAAATTCTTTTCGATCCGAGGATCTCTATGTGACAAATTGGAGAATGTAATTAAGTAAATTCTTGTGATATACATTTAATAAATCCACACCTAGCCAGAGTTCTTGGGATTAACTGCAGATGATTTCCCTCCATAGCCTGCAGCTCCAAATTTGTAAACATGTCGTGAAGAATCCTGGTGCTTTGACTTGACCTTTGAATTCGTTGTTGCTCACCACCAATGATAAAATTTGAAGGGGGGTCTTAATTTCAATTGGAAGGTTATTTATTCTAGGAGCACATGAAAAAATGATATATTTTCAATCAAACGTATTTTGAACACATTAATTTGTCACATATATATCATTAATTTTATAGTTCACTAACATAACAACTATTTTATTGTATTTTTTTGAGTTGGAGCACACTTCATTATAAAAAAAAAAAACTACTTAGACTATGTGATAACCATATTGGGGCATCCACTCGACCTTATGCATATTGCAAGACGTCGTAACTAAATATAGTCTTAAAGAATAACTAGAACCATGAGAGAATTACTTACTATTAACTATATACAAAATGAAGTCACTAAGCAAAACGACGCTATAATATATATATAACCAAAAACTTAATTTAAACCAGAGAGAGGGAAACAATCCAAACTTGAGAGATGTAAGAATCATGGGGATTGGGCACCTAAGAAAAAATAATACACAACTCATAAAACATTAAAAAAACAAATCCTAGATACCAAGCAAGTTAGCAATGCTAGCATAACCGGGGTTGGGGCATCAAATTATGTTGTTCAACACTTGTTGTGAAAGCATACATGTATGGGATGGAGGGGCAATGGAATCAATCCTAGGTCAACTGAAGCCTTGCAACACATTTCATGTCTGAGCCTCAACAATATGCCTTTTAAATTGAACCAAAATACCAAAATAATTTTACTAATGGCTAGATTTGAGAAAGTTCTAGGTGTGAGTATTTAAGGGCTCACGGCTCTCAAATTCGGTATGTTTTGTACTAGTCCATGATTCAGTGAATCGATAGTCACAGGTAGGATATTTAAGTTATTTAATGAAAACAATTAATGTGTATACCTCTATGTAGAAACTATTTTCCATGTTGTAGGACTCTACCCTTCTTTTTGCCTTACCAAAAGGCATGATAATTAGGAAGAAGACCTAAAATTATAGACTTCACGTTCAAAGAATTCATTGCAATCACATTCGTAAGGAGTGATAAGAATATCACAAAAATCCAACGTGTCAAATCTCACTTGATGGTGTCAATTAAATTCTTATATGGTAAATTTAATATAATACTTACTTATAGTTGTCTCTTACTCTTTGCATCTTGACACATTTGATATTTTACGGTTGTCTTTGCGCCTTGACCTAATTGATATTATAATGCGAGGATGTGCATGCATAATAATCCTTAGTTATGACTATGAGATGAGGATTATAGGGAAGAGGATGTAAACCTAGGTAATTTTAATATGTATTTTGGTGGTGACCATTGAGGACAATTGTTGTGAGAAACCACAAATGTATAAAAGGACGGAAGGAGATTACATGATGATCATGCCACCCATCAAATTGAAAGACTATTCTTGAGCCAATAATTGTTTTTTTAATTTTATTAATAACCATTGTGCAGCTGCTTTGGTCCAAATGTTTTTTCTAACTCATTGTTTCTCCATATCATGTGCCCAGTGACACCTCTCTATGGAATTGCATAAATCGACCTATGTACAGTTTCTGATCTTAGCTACATACCATTATTTTTATTTGAAAGACATCGAGTGTTGTTTATAGTTTTCATGAGTCCATGATATTCATGCAAGAAATGAAGTCTTGTAGAGGAGGAGTCATCAAATTGGCCTTTTGAATTTCATTTTGATTAAAAAAGAGTGGTCATTGGTAGCGAGGTTCACATCGGTAGTAGGAACAAAGTTTTGAGCTTGTTTTGGGCCTAGTAGTAGACTAGTAGTTGTTGTATGTTGTTATAGTCGTAGTCGTTGAAACATTGCCACACTTTAGACTACAGCCCCATTGGGAGTCAGAGTCACATCTTGATGGCTAGTGTCTCATAGTGATCAATCATTACTGGTCATCTTGCACAGCTAAGCAGTGAGTGCATGACATGAGTGAGTGAGTTATTATAATTTATCAAATTTCCAATACTTTGAATGATGATTTGAAATTTATAGCATAGGAAATTAAATATCTTGAGAAATTTATATGGATGGGTAATTTCAAATGTTGCCCTTCTTTTGAAATGTTGACATAAATTATGCCCTTCTTAATTAGAAGGGTAAAATTTAGATTTTAATTTTTTTTTGAAGGGAAATTTTAACTTTACACTTCTAGGAAGGGATAGAACCATTTGGAAGGGCTCGAAAGGGTTCAATTTTGAATGCTGCTCGCCACTCCTTCATACCTGCTTAATTCCAAAGAGGAACTTTCACATACCAAGAGAGCGTTTTCTCTAAATTTAAGTGGGCTGTGTAATCTTATTTTCAATGACTTTCAAAGTAGATATCAAGAAATCAAGTCCTTTCCATGGATTTCTAAACGAAAACATTAATTTTTTTGGGGGGGGGGTGTAAATATAATTATTGTTGTTCTATAATAATAAAAATAATAATATTCATGGATTTGTAAACGAAAACATTAACTTTTTTTTGGGGTGCAAATATAATTATTGTTGTTCTATGATAATAAAAATAATAATGATGAATTTAAAGTTCCTAGTAATTAATTAGGTTTAAATTTATGTTAATTGTTCTAGTAGCTTATGATTTAGAGTCTGAAACTTATCTCCCAATCACTTGAGGTGTTGATCTCTTGAGAATAATCTATGGTTTTGATTGGGTAGACCTATTTTGCTAAAGGGATTTTTTGTGTACTTCCATTCCATTTGTGTTGAAGTTATTTCCTCATTTTCAAGAAATAATAATAATCTATTTTTAAGATCACAGTCAAGTGAGACACCAATTTTGTTGTATGAGACCCCCTTATTTGTGGGACAAGGAACCTCCTATGTGCAACTATTTAACTGCTGAAGTCTACATAGGTGTACATACCCTACCCCCCTCTTGATTTGAACATGTGACCTCCTAGGAGGAAACACATGACGTTCTTAACCCTTAGACCCAATCAAGCTATTACTATAACAACTAAAGTTGGGGCTTAAAGATTGATATATTCATTCATGATATTTAACTTTTCTATTTTTTTCAAATAAATATTGTGGGGAAATCCACTGGATGTGTCCCCACATTCAAGAATGGAATCCTTAATAAACTTATCGACATAGATTAGTGTGACTATTAACCCAAAAGGATTCAACTTACCAGCACTTAACTAGACTAATGCCCAACAACATTGACGACAATCAGTTGAACTAATTTTGAGTGTACAGGTTGACAACAATATTACACTTAGAGAAGATGCTTGATGCCAGCAAACACATCCACTAACATCTAGAGTTATAGAGACCTCACTGGATGTCTGTAGTTGTGCACATCGTGAATAAGGAGGGTGGTGATGTCAAATGAAAAATTTACATGGCCAATAATGCATAAAGGAGGTTTAACTTGATAGTGATACGGAGAGGTCATCACTGCATTATACATATCATATTCTGTAAGGTGAGGACTGTTAGAGATCGAGGAATCAAAATATTTACCTGAACCTTCAAGATGGGGTCAGGCTTCTACCTTTACTGCATATGGATCTGAGACTGGTTCTGGGTCAGCACCCCAGTTTAATTATAATTGAGTCTTTGATTGGTTAAAATATTGTTCTTGGTTCTTCCATCAGTTCAATTATTATTGGATCAACTGCTACGACATTTAAAGGAATTGATCCTGGTGAAGCTATGTCGATTGGTGTAGCTAGTTCGATGGTTACAAATCATGATAGTTATATTGAAGTTAGAAAAACACCTCAGTATGGGACTTGGAACTCTTACATTTAAGGATCAACAACTAGCGATGATGCTTCTAGGTATCAATATGGTACTAGTTCTAGTACCTAATTCGTAACTGTAGGAACCTAATTTCCTTTGGCACACGCTTAACGGTTTGCTTCAATGGTGCAGCAGGAATAAATATGGTCAAAAGAAAATTCATTCAATTGCTTTGTTGGATCTCTGAAGATCAAGGTGCATGGCACCAATATTACTAATAGAAGGTAGACAATTTACAAAATTTACTAAATTGTAACACTTCATTGTGACAATTGAAATTTTCCATGACACAATTAAAAATGACTAATTCATATTCTTCTAGTTAGTCATTTTTTATGTCGTGACTAAACTAGTCGTTTATGTTAGTCATTTTTAACTCTGTCACTTATTTTCTAGTCATATTTGTTAACTAGTGACTAACTTAGTCGTTAATTTTAGTCATTTATAGTTGGGTCAATCAAAATTGCTCATATTTAGTAGTAAATCACTTGAAAAACCTGTGGTGACTAGAATTTTTGGTCACATAGTAGCTAATTCCTCATTTTGTACTAGTGGAGTAGCTTTCATGTCCTGCTACAACTTCATTTGGGATTTCATCTGCATATGGTGTTGGGAATGGGTCTGTTAGGGTGACTTTGTTTAATTATCTGAAGTCAATGCAGATCCTTATTTTTGTTGGGTTGTGTTTCTTTGTTTTTACGACCATTGGGATTTCCCATTCTGATTGGTCAATAGGGTAGATAATTCCTGCTGCAAGCATATTGTCAATCTCTTTTTTGACTATCTCTTTGTATTTATGAGCTAATTTGTATGGCCTCTTCTTCATAGGTTGGGCATCACGTTTAATGTCGATCTTCATTTCACTCATTTCACACACTAGACCTTTGAGATATTTGTATTCTCTAGAGAATACATCCTAGAAATCTTTCAGTAAGTTTACTATTTCGGTCGTTTGTTCTTTTCTCCAGTAATCACCAATTTTTGCCATTTTTGGTTGATCATCATTTGATATGTCAAATTATTTAGTTTTAACTTTGGCATCCAACCATTCAGGTGCTTTATTTTCATTGATCAATCGAATCCCTTCTTTGAATTGTGAGAAAGTAGTAGGAAAGTATGCTGCAGTCATTTGGTCGGTATCTTCTTTGTCGGCTGTCTCGATTTTAAATACTGTGTGAATTGGTTTTGTTGTTTCTAAATGGTATGATCTTCATCAAAATATTTTCCCTTCTGGATTTTTGTTTTCATTTTTCAGTCTTGTTCACTATGGTATTATTACATGGTATTATCAGTCAATCATATTTTTGTATCAGAGTGTTGTTCCCGGTTGGTTCTATAAATGCTTTTTTTTTTGCAGTTTCGACTAAATTTTCATTCTGTGGTATAAAGCTGAATTCTTTAATGAAGTTCTCTCTAAGTTCGTGCCATTGAAATGTTTTGCCCTGTGATTCTTCCATTTTGTACCATTTGTTTGGTAAGTCAGCTAGCGTCAATGGAAACAGGTGTGGCCATGTACGTTCATCTTTATACCCATGTCTTTTCCACTCTATTTCACATGTTCTTATGTGTTCCTCTAGGTCTTTCCCTTGGATGAAAATAGGTATTTGTGCTTGTTTGGTTATATTATTTCCTCCGAATCTTTCTACAAAGTAAGTCGAATTTGTTTTCCATGTCTGCAATATTGATTGATGGGTACCCCACCATCTAGCAGCTTGTCCTGTAAAGGTTTCTACTAAGCTTTGTAGTCGCCCATGTTCACCAATGTTTTTAGATACTTGTTATATATGCATAACTAGGGATTCTCTTTCGTTATATCTTGGATTTGTCTAATGCTTACATTTGTTGGATTTAATGTAGGATATTCCCTGCTTTTCTATTCGAATATTTTTGGGATGATGGAAACTAGAAAACATTGTTGGACTGGTTTTTTTTGTACAGCCTGAATAGTTGTACACCCTCTTACTTGTGTCTCATAGTTTTTTACTTCCCAATCATATAATTCTACGTCTGAGTTGTATCCTACTGAATCTTGATTGCCTAAGTGAAGCTCACCATATACATTGGGTTCTATGTAGTCTTCATTATTTTGTATTTGATATAGTTGTCGAATTTCGACTTCTTCATCAATAGGTACTATGACTTTCTGTCCATTCCCTTTTAGTTTTATCATTTATTTTTCTAAATATATTGATTCTTTCATTTTTCTTCCCCAAGGTTGACCTACTAAAGCCAGGAAGGAACTAGATCCTTCCTTAGGGTCAATAATTTCGAAGTCGACTTTGCTCGATATTCCTTTTATTGATGTATCGACATTTCTCCAAACTTCTATAGGTTCGATCAGACCTTGGTCTGCTAACTTGAAATATATCCCTGAGTCATATAGTCAAGGTTTACCCAGTTGTTCCTAAGTGGCATGAATCGGAATATTTACTTGTGAGCCGAAGTCGAGTACAACTTGTCGAACATGGTATCCTTTGATTTATAGTTCGACAAGTGGGTCAGCATCACTCTTGTATTTTTGGTTTAGACTGCATATGTTTTTGGTTTGTTTTTATGTATTGTTATTATGCTTCATATTATACAATAAGTCAATGAATTGGGATACCACTTTATCATCTTGTACTAAACATATTAGTTCTTTAACTGTGTTTTGTCGATTGTCATCAGCTTCTTCTTGTCTAGTGAATTCTTTAAATATATTCCTTGCGTCATTATACAATTGTTTTTCTTTAGCTGGGTTAGGATAATCGTTCTTTTATTTTATTTTGCTTATACGTGGATTATCACTCCCAATTTTTGTCCCTTGTTGGGTTACTATATGCAGGTTCTTTGTATTGATTACATCATGTTTTTTAACAGAAGACAAGACATTAACATTTTTCCTTTTATTGATTTTGTCAAGCAAGGTAGGACAATCCTCTAATGTCTGATCGCCTACACCACAACTAGTACAAAAATTTAAATCGGTTTTGTCCTTGTATGGACAGTCTACATATCAATGACCTTCTTTGTAGCATGTAAAGTATTGGATGGGATGACATGGTTGATTGTCACGATTTCCAGAAAATCATCCTCGACCTCCATATCCTCCATGAAGGTTGTCGAACCAGTGCTCATATCGAAGGCATTCATATCTTGATTATTCAACTCATTTTAATCATTGCTTCGCTGGTTGTTGTCATTGTTCTGTGTGACTGCATTCATCTGGTAGACTGCTTGGTAGTTTTATTGTTTTTTAAATTTAGATTTCAATCGACCGTTGCATGACTTTTTACTTCACAGATTGCACACCAAGATGATTTTTTGTTTTTCATGTTATAAGGGAAATCTTTCTTTGTGTGTTCTCCATGTTCTTGGAAGATGTCATAGAAGCATTCTGTCTGAACAAATTGAATGCCCTATCGACTTATTTCTTTCCCACAGTTATCTTTAGTGTGTCCGGTCGTTGATAATTTTGTGCACCAGACATCCTAATTCTTGAGGTTCAGCTCTTTCAATGATTTCTGCATGATTTATAGTTGTTCTTCCAGGTTGGTATCCGTGGGATATGCTGGAAAATATTCATCCATCTCTACTTGCAAAGCTTTGGTAAGCGTGTCTTGATACGTTTTAAACATCTCCAAGCTTATGTGCTGCTAGATTTTTTGTTCTAGACCTGTAATAAATCACTGAATTAATAGTTGTTGATTAATTACATAGTCCATTTAGCTGAGGAGGTCTTTCCATCATTTGTCATATTCTCAGACATACTCTGTTGGCTTTTGAGATGTTGTTTTCAAATTTTTCGCTGCCAGATATTTTGCGTCTGGAGTTTTAAAGAAAAACAAGAATTGTACTTTAATTTCCGCTTTAGATGCTTGGGGAGTCCTCTCGATATAGGTCATGTACCACGTTCGTGCTCTTTTCCTCAAGGCACCAAAAAACTATGCCATCTGTTGATCTTTAGCTGTAACTTCATTTGCCTCCCATGTTGAATCACAGATGAACCAATGCCATCTAGTATCTTCGTCACCCTCATATAGAGGGATATGCGTTGCTCCATGATCCATGTCGGTATCATTGTCACTGTCTTCTACAGGAGGTGGCCATGGTGGGGGTAATGGGATTTTTTTTTTGTGTTGTGCAGAGCTGTTGTCAATGGAACTTTCTTTATTGTTGGTCATTTTTTTTGTAGTTTCTTCTCCTACAAGCAGTCGGTTCAGGTCGACTTCTCCTGTCATTTTCCAACTGCATTGATTTGTCTACAGGTCCGACTATTCTGTATTCTCCAAATTTGTGTTTGGTAGGGGGGGCTTCTCCTTCATGTGTCAGGTAAATTAAGTGGATACTTTTGTTGGAAGGGAATTCCTGAAGTGTTAACTAGTTTCCTTCCTCCAGTCGACAGATCACTAGATGATTATCATCATTTGCCTCGTCGTCTAGTCTGCTCCATATACCAAATTCACTAACTCTTAGTCTTAGGTATTATTTGACAATGGCTTGTATCTTGGTACTCATATTCATTAGATATAGAGATCTTATCTCCTCAGGGATTTCTATTTGGAGAGCTTCACACTGCTCTATCAACAAGTATTCTTCCATGGGTGATGCTTCTTCATTGACACCTTCTTCCTGTCGGTCATGACCGGACTCTGGCAGATTTCTTTCCCGGTTTGTCACCCTAGTAGTAATTCCTCTTTACAGTGCTATAGCCCATCCTCTTCTATCTTCCCTTCTTTTCAGCCTCTTCTCTCTTTCTACTTTTTGTAAATTCGATGTACCTTTGTGTGTCTCTGTTTGTTCAATTTCCTTTTTAGTTTGAATTTTCATTGCTGGTGATGGTATCTTCTTCAGTTGACTAGAATCATCTTCAGTTTACCCTGACATATGACCAGCTACCCTCCCATAGCCTACCCAATGCTTTACAAATCTCACATAGTTCTGTTTACTTGCGTAGGAAATACTCCCACTCACTTTCTGCAATGATTTTTTCCCACTTTTTTTGTTTCTCCGCCCAGTTAGAATTTGGTGGTGGTTCATGTAGTGATGGATGAGTTTATACAATATGAGCCACTCCTTTTTCTATTTGGAATTGGAACAGCAGGGTTGGCAAGGAACACATGAACTACTTGGTAAGGTCTGTATAGAATATTTTTTTAATAGTTTCAACCAAACTTCTTTCTTCTATGGATTGCTCCTCGCGGAATTTGTCTATGATATTTTAAAACCACTTTGACATGTTTGTTTGTTCACCTCAAATCAACTTCTCTAGAAGCTCTTGGTCCTTAATTGCTTTCGGCTTTTTCATCCAGAATTTTTTTCAAAACCTGGGGAACCAATTCTACAAACTTCTCATGTGTTTCAGTGAAGAATTTATCCTTCCCCTAAGCAACGGTTAATCTGTTTCTCCTTGCGTAATTCTGCAAATAATTTTCTATCTTACGCTCCCACTAGTTCTTAATCTTCTATTCTGATATCATTTTCCTAGTCATTACGTTCATATATGTACTACTGGAAAAAAAACCAATGTTGTAATATCATAGATCACAGAGGGTTACCAATAATATACATTGAATCATGTAGATATAATAGACACAAGAGGCAAGAACATAGATATGGGGAATAACAGATATTATTATAACATGAGGGTCCATACATACACAGAACTGAAGCAAGTTCTCATCTGGCTCAACATCCTAATATATATGATTTACAAATAGTTACATATAACTACCTGTTGGTTTGGTCAACCGACATGACCTTATGCGGCCGAACTAATTTCTAATTGGTCGGCTACTCGACCAGTAGGCTCACTGACTAGCTCCTCCAATAGGACCCTGCTCATGTGGTAAAATAAACCGTCGCAATATTTCATCTGGTCCAAGATTATATAACTGCCCAACAATTAGTTGAAAATTAGAAGCCTTTACAACCAGTTGCTTCTTTTGGCTAGTCAACATGTCCTCTGGGGTGACACCAATGGCCAAAAACTAAATAATTGGGGCATAGTGATCATATGCAATGCCAACATGGAACAATTTCACATCTAGAAAACCATCATCAATATTGGTATGTTCTTCATCGTTCTCAATGCAAGACAAATGATCCAGACAAGTGTTCAATCGTCTCGACTTCACAACTATTTCAAAATCAAACTCCTGGAAAAGTAAAAACCATCGAAAAATCTTCCCCCACAACATAGGCTTATTGACTAGCTATTGCAAAGAAGAATGATCAGTGAACATATTGAAAAGTCCACCCAACAAATAGTGCCTAAACTTTTGCAAGGAATAAACCATCTCCAAGCCTTCTCTTTTTGTCGTTGTATAATTTCCTTTAGAAAATGACAACTTTCTACTGGCATATGTGATTAGGTGATCTAGGTCTTCCTCACCTGGTTGCACAAGAACAAATCCCAATGCAATGGAAGAAGCATTGACATGCACATGGAACTCCTTATTCCAATCAAGAAAAACCACTATGGGCACATAGGCCACCCTGGCCTTCAAGGTGTCAAAACTTCCTTGGCATTCCTGAGTCCATTCATATGCTGTATCCTTTTTCAGTAGCTTCTCCATAGGGGCAGTAATCGCAGCATATCCTTTGATAAACTTGCAGTAGTATCTCGTATGCCCCAATGTTTCCTGAAGTATCTTCACATTTGTCAGCGATGGTAAAATAAGGATTAACACAATCTTCACTGGATCAACCAACTGACCTTCCTTGCACACTATGTGCCAAAGCAGCATTCCAAACATTGCACAAAAAATACACTTCTTAGAGTTTAATGCGATCTGATGCTATCGACACCTTTATAGAATCAGTCACAAGTTGTTAAGATGGTCCCTAATTAGTCCATAGGCAGTGCAATCATCCATATACACCTACAGGAACTTTTGAATAAAGTATTTAAATACAGTGACAATTACCCGAGAAAATATAGTTGGTGTATTTTTCATCCCAAAAGGCATGGCTATATATTGAAAACAACCCCATTCAGTGACAAACATGGTCTTATGGTGATCCTCCTTTACGATCTGGATCTAGTGGTATCACGAAAAACCATCTGTGAAGGAATACATCTCCTGGTCTCCTATTCCTTCAAGAACTTCATCTATAAAATGGGTCGGGAATGGATCATACATGCATGCATCATTCAAATTCCATAGGTCGACGCAAATGCGTATTTCTCCTGTATTTTTGTCCTAGACCACCATAGTACTTACCCACTTGGATTATTCTATAGGATCGATGATCCCGACATCAAGCATCCGATCTATCTCGGCCTTCAGACAGTCCTTGTATCATGGATTCAGTTGATACGGCCTTTGTCGCACAGTTTTGGCATCGGGCTTCAATAGGATTTTCATTTCCACTAGATCTCCTAAAATTCCCTTCATCTCTAAAAACCGTGTCGAAAAAATGTCCTGGAATTCATGTAATAGGTCCATGATCTTGGCCATGGTTTCCTCATCCTAGTAGTCCCTGACATTGGAAAATTTTGGGTTCTCTTCTGATCCAATGTTTACTTTTCGGATTTACAGTGGCTGAATCATCGAGTCCGTTAGTATGTCTCGGGCTGCAAAATCGCGACATCCTTTTGACTATGGAATATTAATGTTTTGCAACTCATTTTCATCTTCAGGTTCCCTGGACAAGTTGTAGCATGTCATCATGGATTGGATAGAGCAATGTGCATGTGGATCAACTGGGTATGAGACATGGATGACCTTTAGTACTACGTTGCAGATGATTTATAAAGAATTACATACCTTCGGGTTAGATTCCTGGAAACTAAATGTCTGCGCAAAGAAAAAAGACAACTCCTCCCAAGTGGTGATAGTTCTGCACAACTCTGCCGCTACATACTAGGATCTCAACATATCTTCCAGAGTGTGAATGAAAGCATGGACCCATTCATCTCTGGGTTGCGATGCCAATAAAGTCTGACACTCAATAAAATGACTGGTGGGATCATTCTGTTCGTCATATCACCCAACATGATAGACCTATGAATCACCAAAGCGGACCATCATCAATCTCTGACACTCTTCCCAGTCATGGATCATCTATTTGTGTCTCGCCCACCATCGAGTTGGAGTAGCCTTTAGTGCTACATCGAGGGCTAGTATCCTTTGTGGTTCAAAAACTTTCCCTTCGAATTCTTGAAAGAACTTTGATAGTCTCGATAGTCTTTCATAAATGGGTAACTCGACAGTATCAATTGGAACACGCCAGAGAGATTGTGTGATCAACCTGCATTTCCTGAATGATACTTCATGCAACCTATTCTGCCAATTTTTGAGAGCATCATCAAATTCAAAGGACGCAGAACTTCTGTTGCACCATCTAGGTTCACCATCGACGGTAGGATGGATATAGTCTTCAAATATGTTATAAGTGTGATCCCAAATTTTACCGACCTCATCCTTCACAGGGTCAATGTACCGACGTCCCTCCTGAGGGTCCATAGGAGAAATGACCCTGACATCCTAGTTTTCAAATGTCATAACTCATTTTTCAAGTTGATAACTGCCATGCAATCATTATCCCATCCAATCCCGAGTAGTGTGAGATAGGAACCACCATCTTCGACTACTTCTATCACATCAAAGTCAACATGCATTTTCATACCTTCAATGTCAAAAACCAAGTTTGAGATGTGACCAATGGGTTGAACCTTTTCCTAATTTGCTAGTCGCAACTGCACCGGTAACCATTCCAATGTTGGATTTCCCATCAATTTCCAGGTTTGCTTGGTCAAAATGTTTACATCTGATCCAAGATCTAGAATGACCAATTCAACCTCATAATCTTTGATCTAGATATTCATCCTCATCTCCTTGCATCTCTTCCTCTTTTACAAAGAATTCACTATAGAATACTTCACTTCCTTATCCAGGTGGTGTAATAACATCTCAAGCTCAACAATGGCGTCAGGGTCCCTTGCCAATGATAGAAAACCCTCAAAGAACTATCGCAAGGTACCATGCTGCCATGATGGTTCTACTTCTATAGATGGATCAAAAGAAAAAGACATGTCAATAATTGGCTACTTACCTAGATTTCTCCCGATTGCATGCTTCACCCCAAATAAGGTGTCTTTCTCTATCGCAATGTCAAATGCTACCTTTTTCTTGCTAGCAATCCAAACTTGTTGTCATGGTCTGTCGTCTCTATTTGTCGCACCAGCATGAGTGACAATCCCAACATCGACATCCTTCATTTGTGGTTTGGCCTGAATTGTTACAACTATCAGTCCTTGATTGAGGTTCAA
The DNA here is from genome assembly GCA_001517045.1 of Pseudotsuga menziesii. Lineage (NCBI taxonomy): Eukaryota > Viridiplantae > Streptophyta > Pinopsida > Pinales > Pinaceae > Pseudotsuga > Pseudotsuga menziesii. Next base: position 124,667 of record LPNX010820649.1, on the reverse strand, counting down.
TGGCAGGTTCTGATTCAATGGTTGATTCATCGACTGGTTTTGAGTCTGAGGTGGGTTCTGAGTTTGAGTTTGTGGTGGGATTTGGTTCTGCATTATTGGGTGGTTCTGTACTTGGAACTTAGGATGATTCTGATTATGCATGTTCTACAACTGAGGAATGTTTCTAGCCTGCCATTTTGCAATCAACTGAGGACAGTTTTCAACATTATGATCATCGGCATGTACACTGTGCATGAGGAAACTCCCTTTGATAGTTCCTGAATACTCCCTAGGTATAACAGTGGATTGATTTGTGACCTCATCCTCCTCCTCGACCAAAACCTCCTCCTTGACCTCTGAATCCTCTGCAGAATCCTCCTCGGACTCCTCCTTGCTGAAACTATGGTTGAGCCATCTACTACTGTGGTGGGTTTGGTTGCTACTAGACAAAGTGTGTAGCTTGAACATCTTGTGGCTGAGACTGAATGTGTGACGCTATATTATATTGTGGTCGCAACACTTACTGTGGTTGTGCTATAATCTATGGTTGAGGTGCAAACCATGGTTTTGTTGTAAACTGTTGTTGCGGTTGCGCATGGTTAAACTACATCCGGGGTGGTGTATATTGTACTTGTATTGCTGGTTGTGCCACTTGTGGGTGCGCTTGCACTTCTCGGGGGTCCTCACCTTTCACAAAATATGAATCATATGTCCTTTCTTGGAGAAAATCATAAGCTCGATAGTTTTTATCATAATGTCCTACTGATCGACAAAATGTACAGTACATATTTTTTTCCTTGGTAACCACCTTTTGCATGTAATCAAAGTTCTCATGTCGATTCCCATAGACCTGTCATATTCGACACCATAGTATACCAGCATAGCTCAATGGGTTCGGGTCTCCTGACAGCAAATAATTCTGGAACGTCGGACATGTGTCCTTGGTATGTCTATCTGCATGGAAACGGGTGCACCAAAGACCATCATGATATTCCTTGTCCTTTTCAATATCTTGCAGTTGGAGCATTAGATTGGCCAACTGTGCTTGAATCTGATTCATTTCGACTGCGGTTTGCCTCCAATTCATCGCGGTCTCCAGAGCCTCGCTTTGTGTCACAGTCTTTTGTTTCATTAGTGGTTGTCTGATATGCAGGAAAATCGTGGCAATGAACCACTCCTTGTGATGAACATCGCTCATCTGAAAACTGACTTGAGCCATTAATGTCTTATACCACTGATCAAAATCCCAAATTGTTTCATTGGGTAAATGTTTGATCTCTTTCAATTCAGTGATGTACTGAGCCTCGAACTTTGGCTTCTTGAATTCCTCAAATAACCCTGTTTGTATCTCATTCAATGCTTTCATGGTATCACCTTGAGGAATCTAGGTGAATCTCATGAACCATTCTAGTGCACAGCCCATGAGAGTAGTTGCTAGTTAGCTTTTCTTGACATCATCATCTATGGTTTTTCTATTGGTCTAGATTGCCTCACATAAGAACCAGTATTGGTCTCAGTTGTCTGTGTCATTTCCATGAAATATTGGGAGCTTCATTTCATTGCCCACCATTATGGTCCTTCTTCCTCTTGCGGGTGTTCTATTGCTAGACTGTTGCTGACACGTCAGGAAAGTCAATGAAGAATGCGTGTTTCTTCCTTGTAGTGGAGTAGTGCACGGAGGTGTGGGCATGTTACTACTGGGGTTCGATCCCATTGTCCATCCAGGCATAACCTGGTCCTGTTCATCCTCATCATCACAAAAAAGTCGCTTCGTCGTGTGTGGTTGTTCCTCGCAGCATCACACTTCAATCACAACAGGACCTTCTCCTGTCCTCTGCCTCTTCTCTTGAAACCTTGCTCCTCCCCTTGTACAACCACTTGTTTCCTCGACGACCTTCAAATTCTCACCAGAAATAATTTCCATCTACCCATTACCTTTCCATGTATCTCCCCCCTTTCACCGTGGTTCCTACATCTTCCACACACCAGAGTTCCACTACTCTTGGTTCATCTTTAGAATACATTTTTCACAGACCAGTTGCTTAATTGACAACCGCAACGATAGCAAGAATTTTCCTTATGGTCCACTAAAGAAATCCCTTTCTTCTTCACTAAATGACTTATTGGTGTCGACTGCAAACTTAGTAATGTATCCTTCTATTAAATTGAGCACATAGATATGTGGACAAACACACAACTCACAAAATAGATCACACAATTTACTTAGAAATTGAAGAATGAGATAGTGCAAAAATGGCTTGCAGATGTGAATGATTTCATTAATCAAACAGTAATTAGATAATAATTACAATGAAGTACAATGGCTTTAATAGCCACATTAAATTTGATTCCACCTGAGGAAATTAGAATTGATAGAATCTACTTGACTGTAGATAACCAAGACCTTATCTAAATCACTATTGGAGGACTCAGTAGTTAACTAACCTTTTCTAAACCATAACCAGACTTCATCGAAGCTCTAAAACACAACTCAAGTGTTACATTCAGTGTTGACTAAGGCTAACTGACTGTGGTAGGTGAGAAGTGCGCCCCACATGAGTGCAGTCAAGTAAACCTAGTGCGAACTGAATGTAGAGGACCATAACTGAATGTAACTGGCTCCTAACTTATCTTGACTAGTCATTAACTGAACTAAAATGACCTTGGTTGGTTTCGGCATTCCCAGTGGCTTTTAAATTGTAGGGATTGGTCTAGGAGGATCCTAAACTGATGCAATCAAGTGCAATCAGTGGCAGTGAGCCTCAATTAGTGTTCCCCACACTTCAGTCACTGAAACATGTGCCCCAATTAGGCCAAGTGGACCCAATGGTGTTAATGACTATAAATAGACTGAATGGACTCCCGATTTAGACAAGGGAGGATTAATAATCCTAACACCCCCCCTGAATGATAACTTGGACAACTGTGGGCCCTGGTAACTAAGGCCATAGGTCACCCATTACACCAAGTAAAATAAAGTAACTTCTTAATACAAGGAGCTGGGGCAAAAAGAACATGGGAAAAAGGCCCCCCCTCTATCTAAGCAGGTAGAATCAGGTCTCAAGTTTGAAAAACTTGAAAATATGTTGCTGTAATCTTCATCTCTGTGAGGTAGCGAAGCAACATGCATGGTGTGCTATGCACAGGTATTCTGGGGCCTGGCATGTAGACTTCTCCTTTTTCTCCAAAAATGATGATGGAAGGAAGGAGGAATGTAACCTTTGTCTCTTACTGAAGGAGAGGTGTATGATCATACCCATTCTTCTGAATTTAGTGAGACTGATCCCTTGCCATATAGCATCTTACAAGGAGTCTATTGCATCTCCCTGAAGGAGGTGAGATAGCATGACATAGTGCAATGGGTCTTTCCTTTCTGAGAGTCAAGTGAGTTTCCAGTCATCTTCCTAGCTTCCAGTTTGGAAGTAGGGGCTGAATCTAGATCTGAGTCACCCTGAATCTCAAGGTTATAAATTGATAAAGATGGATCTGCAAAACTAGTAGAAGCTGTAAAAGAAGTAGATGCAACGATTTTACCTTCCCTTGCAAGTGGCTACTGAGAGTGCACTGGTTCTGAAAAAGGCAAGAAATGTGAGAACTCATGTGCTTTTGAAGCATGATTTGTAGTACCCTTTGCTATGATGCTCATAGTAGAGATATCTCTGATCTCCATTAAGTCAGGACAAAATATTACTTGCTTTGGAGATCCAGTATGGGCCATCTGATAGACAGATAACATGTTTGAAGCTAGGGAGGGAACAAATAGCACATCTTTGAACCTTCCATGTTCAAGTTTGATAGAGCCCTTCCCCTTTTTTTTGATTTTACTGTTATTGCCCATCTGAATACTAGGACCATCAAAGGACTAAAAAGAAGAGAATGATTCTTTGGATGCAACCATATGGTTGGAAGCTCCATAATCAATGCAAAAGATAGGTGCTGATGTGCAGCATGCCTTTAGTGCATGGCCTTTCCTTTGGTATTCTTCATCTTCTTCTTCTTCAGAGTCATCCTTACTTGTGCTAGTATGTACATAAATGTTATGTTTTTTCAAAAGAAGAGCCATTTCATCAAGTTGTCTTTTCATACAGGAGCTTTCTGAATGAAAGCCCCTTCCACAGTAAGAGTAGAAAACCTTGCCTTTGCCATTCTTCTTGCTTCTCTTCGAACCTGAAGGTTCTTTTCACTGCTCTTTCTTCATAGGGGACTCATCCATTTGCTTTCCCTTGTCATTCACCACCTTATCTCCTCTTGCAACTAGATCTAGATCTTTGGGAAATTGAATGATCCCCATTTGGATCAATTTATCATTCTCAAAAATAAGAGATTGGATGAAGGCATTAAGAGTGGGATTATTCCAAATTGGAGTAGTGAGCCTTACTATTTGGAAGGTGGATACAAAGACTGAGTAGTCTGCATTGAGCTTTGTGAGAATGGTAAGGATGATTTGATCTTCATCCTTCTTCACTTTGCATTGCTTCAACTGATATATCAGATTCATGAACTTTGTGAAGAATTCATTCAAAGATTCGAAATTGGATGGATTGAGAGTAATCAAATCATTTTATAGCTGATGGATCCTCATTTCATCATGCTTATCAAATAAGGAAGCAAGCTTGTCCCAAACCTCCTTGGGAGTCTCCAAGTATTGGATGTGAAATCGAAGATCTCTAGAGATTGAGGAGAGCAAGATTCCATGGGCTTCATCAAGCCTATTCATGTACTTAGCTTTGTATTTATCTAATTCTGGCTCTTCCTCTATTTCTTCTATGAGTTTGAAGAGATTCTTGGTGCAGAGCATTACCACAATGTCATCCTTCCACTGGTGATAGTTGAAGGGAGTGAGAGGCTCCATTGGATGAGCCATTTTGAATGTAGTAAGAAGGACTGATCTGTTGTAGCAAATGCAGTGAGAAGAAGAGGCTGCTTGTAGCGAATGCTGTAAGAAAAGTTGATAAACTGTCACACAATCAGACATACAAATTAAGGTTGACAGTATACACTTTTGGAATTTCCTTCACACCCAGCATAGTTGATCAAGCAAGCTTGATCAACAATTTCCTAACTTGGGATATTAAGTGGTAAATTCTTCGCTTCTGGTGCAGTACTAGAAGGAGCAATTTGCTAAAAAAAATGATCTAGCTGGAGATATGAGGAGGAGAGGTGTCTTGTACATCAAGGCTCTGATACCATATTAAATTGAGCACATAGATCTGTGGACAAACACACAACTCACAAAATAGATCACAGAATTTACTCAGCAATTGAAGAATGAAACAGTCCAAAAGTGGCTTGCAGCTGTGAATGATTTCATTAATAAAAAAAGTAATCATATAATAATTACAATGAAGTACAATGGCTTTAATAGCCACATGAAATTTGAATCCACATGAGGAAATACAAATTGATAGACTCTACTTGACTGTAGATAACCAAGACCTTGTCTAAATCACTATCGGAGGACTCAGTAGTTAACTGACCTTGTCTAAACCATAACCGGAGTTAGTCAGAGCTATAAAACACAACTCAAGTGTTACATTGAGTGTTTATTAAGGCTAACTGACTGTGGAAAGTGATAAATGTGCCCCACATGAGTGCAGTCAAGTAAACCTAGCACTAACTAAATGGAGAGGACTAGAACTGAATGTAACTAACTCCTAACTTAGCTTGACCATTCATTAATTGAACTGAACTAACCTTGGTTTGTTTTGACATTCCCAGTGGATCCTAAATTGTAGGGATTGGTCTAAGAGGCTCCTAAATTGATTCAATCAAGTGAAATCGGTGGCAGTGAGACTCAATTAGTGTTCCCCACACTTTAGTAACTGAAACATGTGCCCCAATTAGGCCAAGTGGACTCAATGGTGTTAATGACTATAAATAGACTGGATGGCCTCCCGATTTAGACATGACTCCCTATTTAGACATATGACCAAATTTGGACAAGGGAGGATAAATAATCCTAACACCTTCTAGGATACTATCCAACCATGCTTCAACAACCCGCAAAACCTTATTGTCTATTTCTTGTAATTCATGGATCAACTCTAGAGTCCTGGACGTTGGCTCTCCTCCTTCGAAGTTTGTTTTCTTAGTAGTTAAATTTGCCAGCCATTCATGCAAGAGGATAGGAAACACACAAAAGAACCATTCATGAGGACCATCCTAGATATATATATATCCAACCAATGGCCCGTCGACAGCTTCGAATTCTGATTTTCGGATTCAACAAATTCTCACAACTTTAGATCAAACTGTTAGACACTGAGAGGGGAGGTGAATTAGTGTAAATCCAATTTTAGAAATTTTCTCAACTTGTCACAAATAACTACAAATTCATCATTCCATGTTGATGTATTTGTAACTTCGGAACGTATTCATCTATGTATCTTATGTATTGTAACCCGATGTTTATTTTGAGATGTATCTATTATGTAATTGAGTCATGTTGTCATGCCCCGATGTTCCAATTAGGAGAATCAATAATGTAAACAATTCATGTCAATTCATAGTGGGTAACCCTCCGATTGTGTAAGGGTTAAAGTCCCCGTAGTTTCAGGGCACTAGGGTCATTAGACTCTCCTAGTAGAGGTCCGCCCTAGTAGGGTTTTAGTCATGTTGGGATTATTATAAATAGAGAGATGGGGTCTCTATTTAGTACACATCACTCACACACTCAAGTGTAGTGCATAGTTGAGGAAGGAGAAGACACATAGGCTAGACAAGAAGAATATTACTACTATCGGGAGTGAATCTTACTGTTTTGGGGTTTTACATATTATGTTGATTCTATCTCTGAGGAAGTTGTGGGGTTTTCTTCATTTATGGTTTCCTCGATGAAAAGCATTGTGTTCATTATCTCTTGTGTTTGATTGATGTACTTGTTATTATCTCAGTAAAGATCCTAACATAATCCTATCTTAGTGTTGAAAAACTAACATGGTATCAGAGCTAACCTGAGAAGAAGACACTGTGCAGCTACGGGGACTAGGGCTTCCTAGTTTGTGGATCTTCCTCCACATATTTTCAGCAAAAGTAAGGTGGAATAACTCTCCTCCTTAGGGCGCATCTTTTTGTTGAAGCATAATCCAATTCTGATGTTTTTTAGTTCTGGACTTCTCACTACTGTCGGAAATTAGGGCTTTTCACAGAAGAGGAATTTTTTAGTGAGCCCAAGCCTGGATTCATGTCCTCCCCAAAATCGAAGTTAGGGACAAATTTCAACGCATTTGAGTGGATAGAACTCCAGAAAAGAAAAACCATAATTTGCTCCTGAACCAGCTCTGTAGGATTTTAGCTCAAGTTTCAGATCCAACATCTTGAACCTGGTAAGATCTAAAATCTTTTGTATTTCCATTTGAAGTTCTCAGTTAAGATGTCTCATCATACCAAGCTTGATGAAAATATTGAGGGAGCTGATAACTTCTGAGCCTGGAAGTATAGGATCTCCTTGGTCCTCGAAGAAAATGAGTTAGACTCCTACATCCATGAGGAGGTTCCAGTTCCAGAGGGAGATGAGGCAAAGGAATTACATAAGAAGAATATGGTTATGGAAAAGAGGATCATTGCTGATTCTATCAAGGATCACCTTATCCCACAGGTGTCCTCTCTCAAGACACCTGAAGCTATGTTTGATGCCATAACCAAATTGTTTGAAGGGAAGAACATAAACCGGAAGATGACCCTGAGAAACCAACTAAAGAATGTGAAGATTTAGAATGCAGAAACAATCTAGTCTTACTTCACAATAGTTTCTCAGATAAATGAGCAACTAGAATTAGTTGATGAAGAAGTGGAAAATGTAGAGATTGTGATGACTACATTGAATGGCCTTCCTAGGTCATGGGATTCTTTCATCCAAGGAATCTGTGCTAGGAAGAAGTTAGTCAAGTTCAGCAGACTATGGGAAGAGTTCTCTCAAGAAGAAGCTCGGATAACAGCTCAAGAAGAGAATATGGGAAGTGAAGACCAAGCTCTCACGGTACACTCCAAGTCTAACTCCAAGTCAAGCAAAAGAAGACCTCATAGCTCCAAACGTAAGCACTCTCACAAAGATAACACTAGAAGAGATGTATCTAGGATCATATGCTATACATGTGATGAAGCAGGACACTATGCAAGGAATTGTCCTAACAAATAGAAGATATT
>LPNX010820649.1:60669-116450 GCA_001517045.1 Pseudotsuga menziesii | reverse complement strand
CATCATGCTCATGCTGCAGAGGATGATGAACCATCCAGGAAGAGATCCAGATATGAAAGTGAAGATTCTTCAAGCAAGGATGAATATGTTCTGATATCCATTCTCACAGGTAACATTACTCATGGAAGTGATGATTGGCTTATAGATAGTGGGGCTTCCAAACATATGACTGGATTCAAGGAATCCTTTATGAGACTGTCAGAACATGAATCACCTCACAAGGTAAAGCTAGGAGATGACTACCAATATCCAATAGAAGGTAGTGGGGAATCTTCATATAATTTATACTCTAGAAAATATCTAACAATGAAAGAAGTATTGTTTGTGCCAGGACTCAAGAAGAACCTTCTCTCCATATCATCATTAGATGCAAAAGGAATGCGGGTAGCATTCATAGATGGTCAAGTCATCATGTGGACAAAAGGAAAGACTATCGATGATGTGGTAGTGATTGTAGAACAAGAAGGAGGATTGTACAAATTTAAGGGCCATCCAGAACAAGCCTTGGACCCCATCCAGAACAAGCCTTGGTCCATGACACAGTAGAGCCAAGTGAACTTTGGCATAGAAGGCTTGCACATGTGCATTACATAGCACTACCTATTGCAAGCAAAGATGTCGAAGGTCTTCCAGAAATCCAAGCAAAACATGATGGGGTCTGCAAAGGATGTGAGAAAGGAAAGAATACAAAGAAGACATTTCCAAGCAGTGAAAGCAAAGCAAAAGGAATATTGGAAATCATCCACTACGATGTATGCGGTCCTATGTCATCAAACTCTCTAAGCGGGTATGCATATTATGTTTCTTTTATTGATGACTTTTCTAGGAAGACATGGGTTTACTTCATGAAGAACAAAGATGAAGTATTCAGCAAGTTCAAAGAATTCAAAGCCTTGATCGAGAACGATACTGAAAATAAGATCAAGACCATTCGATCAGATAATCGCAGAGAATTCACTTCAAATGAATTCAAAGAGCTATGCAAAGAATTAGGGATTAAGAGGGAGTTGTCCACTCCTTATAATCCACAACAAAATGGGATTGTGGAACTGAAGAACATAACTATCATGGAAGCTGCAAAAGAAATGCTTCATGGTCAAGACCTTCCTATGCATATTTGGATGGAAGCTTCCAGAATAGCGATGTATGTACAGAGCCGTACTCCACATAGAGTACTCGAGAACAATACTCCTGAAGAATTCTTCTCTAGCAAGAAACCCGAAGTTAGCCATCTCGGAATATTCAGCTATCCTGTGTACATCCACATTCCAAAAGAGAAGAGGTTTAAATTAGATCCTTCATGAAAGAAGGGTATATTTGTGGGATACTCTGAAAGCTCGAAGGCTTACAGAATATATTTCCCAGGATACAAGAATATTGACATCAGCAGGGATGTGACATTTGATGAAGACACATCTTACAGCAAATCCAGAAAAAAGACCTGTTGAAGAACCTGAAGAAGCAGAAGCACCCAGAATTCATGATACAACCGTGAATGAAGAAACTCAAGAAGAAGATCGATAATTTGAAGAACCACAAAGACCTGTAGATCCACCTATGGAGAAGAATCCTCATAAGAGGAAACCTACTTGGGTACGAGAACTTATCCAAGGTGTGGAAAGATATGGGGCTTCAGAAGAGAATCACAGAGAAAGAAAGAGGACGAGATCCTGTTCTGTGTATGTAGCTTTACTATGTGATTTCATTGATAAAGCACCTTCCAATTATGAAGAAGCGGCAGAACGAAAAGAATGGAAGGATGATATGATCGAAGAGTACCAATTGATCATGCATAATGATTTTTGGGATGTTGTCCCAAGACCAGACAGGAAGTCAATTGTAAATTCCAAATGGATCTACAAGATCAAACATGCTGTAGACGGTAGCATTGAAAAATATAAGGAAATATTTGTAGCTTGAGGTTTCTCTTAGAAAGAGGGAATAGACTATGAAAAAACCTTTGCACCTATAGCCAGATACACTTCCATCAGATCAGTACTTGCTCTGGCTGTAGTGATGAAATGGAAGATACACTAGATGGATATCAAGACTGCTTTCTTGAATGGTGTAGTGGAAGAGGAAGTGTATGTAGAACAACCACTCAGTTTTGAGACACATGACAAGGAGTCTCATGTATGTAGATTGAAGAAATACCTGTACAGTTTGAAATAGGCACCCAAGACATGGTACGGTAGAATTGATAGCTTTCTATCTAGTTTGGGCTTTACCAAGAGTAAAGCAGATTCCAACCTTTACTACAAGGTTGAAGATGACAACCCAGTGATGCTTCTACTATATGTAGATTATCTGTTCGTGACAGGTATGGATGGGTTGATTACAGATACGAAGAGAAATATTGCTGCCGAGTTTGAGATGAAGGACTTGGGTATGATGCATTACTTTCTAGGAATGGAGGTGTGGCAGAGTGCAAATGGAATCTTCCTTGCACAAGGGAAGTATGCAGTAGAGATCCTGAAGAGGTTTGGGATGATGGACTGCAAGACTATGGCCACACCTATGGCATCGAACCTAAATATATTGAGTGATGCTTCATTAGAGTCGGTTGATGCAACGATGTATCGTCAGATGATTGGATCATTGATGTACCTGATGAACACGAGACTAGACATTTGCTTTGCTGTGAACACCTTGAGCCAATTTTTAACAGATCCGAGAAATGTTCACGTGAGGTACCTGAGGGGTACAGTTGATTATGGGCTCAAGTATGATGTGAATCAAAAGATTAACCTAGAGGGTTATGTTGATTCAGATTGGGAAGGCAGTGCCATTGATAGGAAGAGCACTTCAAGGTGTTGCTTTAGTATGGGATCAGGTGTAATCTCTTGGTTTAGCAGGAAGCAATCCCGTGTGGCACTAAGCATAGCTAAAGCAGAGTATGTCACAGCCTGTTCAGCTAGCTGTGAAACAGTATGGCTGAGGAAGCTACTGTATGATTTATTTGATCTCTAAATGAATGCTACTTATATACATTGTGACAACCAGAGTTGCGTGAAGTTGTCAGAGAATCCAGTGTTCCATTACAAGTCGAAGCACATCGAGATCAAGTATCACTATATCAGGGATATGGTGTAGAGGGGAGCAGTGAAGCTCTAGTATGTTGTGATGGAGACATAGCTGATGTGTTGACAAAGCCATTGTCTAGAGTGAAGTTTGAGTACTTCAGAGAGAAGCTTGGGGTTCTCCAGATCGAGGTTTCCTCCAAGGGAAAGTGATGAGTCCCAAATCCATTCTGATGAGTAGGTCAGATGTAAGGGATGAGCCATTCTATCATGGTGAGAGGATTCAGTTCCTTCCATGTGAGATATGAGTGCTAAGATCCAAATCCATTCTAATGAGCAGGTTAGATGTAAGGGCTAAGCCATTCTGTCATGGTGAGAGGATTCAATTCCTTCCATGTTAGATATGAGTGCTGGCCATTCTGTCGAGTAGGACAGATGTAAGTGCAACTGCCACTCTTCGGGAGAGTGGAGGCACCTGGTCAGTTACCAGGTAGCTCAGTCTGGGACTGGGGGCCTTTCTGATGAGGGTGGAGGATTTGGTTCCTTCTAGGTCAGATGCGAGTGCATGCCATTTTGTCATGGTGAGAGGATTCAGTTCCTTCCATGGAAGATTTAAGTGTAGGCCATTCTATCATGGTCAGAGGATTTAGTTCCTTCCATGGCATATGTAAGTGTGGGCCATTTTGTCATGGTCAGAGGATTCAGTTCCTTCCATGGCAGATGTAAGCACAGGCCATTCTTTCATGGTGAGAGGATTCAGTTCCTTCCATTTCAGATGTAAGGGCAGGCCATTCTATCATGGTGAGAGGATTCAGTTCCTTCCATGACAGATGTGAGTGCGAGGCCTTTCTAATGTGATTGTAGTTTACTACATGATCAGATGTGACTGCTGGGCATGCCTTTCTGACGAGTAGGTTAGATGTAAGTGCTGGGCATGCCTTTCTGGCGAGTAGGTTAGATTTAAGTGCTGGGAAAAGACCTACCTAATGGCTATACCTACAACTAGTATGAAAGAAAGATGGCTCTATAGAACTTCCTATGACGAGCTAGCACACATGATGATGAACATATGAGATCCAGATCGCGCTATGATCCAGATCCAGTTATGATGACTTTGAGAGATCTAGATCAAGTGATGATCTAGATCTAGTCTAGTGATGATGATCCAGATCCAGTGATGTTGATCTAGATCAAGAGATGATCCAGATCTAGTGATGTTGATCCATATTGAGAGATGATCCAAATCCAGTGATGATCCAAATCCATATCCAGATCGAGAGATGATCCAGATTTAAAGAATGAAGAAGACTTGAAGACGAAGATGACTTGAAGACTCAGAAGACTCGAGATGTAGATGACGAGATGATCCAGTTGATACAGAGAAGAAGACCAGTGCTGAAAATTGTGTCGAAAGAATACCTTCCTAGTTAAGAGGGAGTGTTGTTGTATTTGTAACTTCGAAATGTATTCATCTATGTATCTTATGTATTATAACCTGATGTTTATTCTGGGATGTATCTATTATGTAATTGAGTCATGTTTTCATGCCTCAATGTTCTAATTTGGAGAATCAATCATGTAAACAAGTCATGTCAAGTCATAGTGGGTAACCCTCCGATTGTGTAAGGGTTAAAGTCTCCACAGTTCAGGGGCACTAGGTTTATTAGAATCTCCTAGTAGAGGTCAGCCCTAGTAGGGTTTTAGTCATTTCAGGATTAGTATAAATAGAGAGCTGGGGTCTCTATTTAGTACACATCACTCACACACTCAAGTGTAGCACATAGTTGAGGAAGGAGAAGACACTAGGGATAGATAAGAAGAAGATTACTATTGTCGGGAGTGCATCTTACTATTTTGGGGTTTTACATCTTGTGCTGATTCTATATCTAAGGAAGCTGCAGGTTTTTCTCCATGTTTGTGCCAGAAATTGTTTCCAGACTACAAAGAAACAATCCAACACAATCTCAAATATTCAATCAAACAAAACTAGGTTTTTAGGGTTTTTGAAAGGTTTTTCTGGTTGTGAAGTTTGGTGACAAAAGGAAATACATTCATAAGCCAAATAGGAACTAAATCACAAGTAAAGAAAAATAGATATCCATAGTATAATAACCATGTATCCAACAGAACATAACATTGAAGTTCATTCACAACTGACAAGCACTAAAAGAATAAAGACTATAAACCAACAATGAAATTATCAATTGTGTAGCTAAACAAGCTAGAAATGAAGCCAAAACACAGACTGAAGGGTAAAATGGAGCATATATCTCATAATTTGTTCATCAAATACACATGAGAGTCAAGTACTTAGCTTATCAATAAGTCAAAAGACCTCCTCTAGCCATCCAAAAGTCGAACCCCTTGTTCTCTTTGTGACCTTCCTAAATACTGTTTTTTCAAAATTTAGTTAGAGTCTAAACCCTAACTGTTTTTATCCTACTCATCGATAGGGTATTATCAAAATAGTAATTTACAAAAATAAAGTATTCCTCAAAAACATAACAAGTAATTGTTTTAGCTAAAAATGCTCATAGGTCTTTAGCAGCTTCTCCCAATAAAGCTATTCCATCTAAGGCTTGGGCCTTTTTCCTAGCTTTCTGCTGCTCAACTTCCATATCTGTCATTCTTCCTGTAAGCTCCTTATTCTGCTGCTGTAGATTTTTAATAGTTTTTTTTAATTCTGCACACTGTAAATATGTACTTCTTTTCCTTTTTAGGGCCTCTTTGGAGACTGCAATAAGCTCTTAGTAGTGATCATTCACTTCTTCTAAGTCTTCCCTGAGTCTTCTATTAGCTATAATCAAACTATCATTTGTTTCTTGCATATACTCTATTTGATGTTTATACTTCTTGATGGCTCTTTGCAAATTTTCCTTATCTGAGTCAAATACCTTGCTTCCTGTTGTATTCTGTAGCTCACTGGGCAGCCATGGGATGTTCAGTTTTATGAAGATTTCCTCATCCTCAGGCAGCAGCTCTGTGGAAGTATCATGAACACTTGAGTTTTATTGATTATCTGTTTCAGTAGGAGCATCTTCATCCATTAATATCTTGTTTTTTGAATAAGAAATCTATGTTTCATCTTTTTTCTATTCCTTCAAAAGTTCACCTCGTATTTCCAAAAACACAGCAGACAATTTTGTCTCGGTGAGGCTAGATTTTTCTTCTGTCTTTAATGGTTTTTTCCCTTTGCTGTCACCCTTGCTAGAATTGAACTTTTCATCTGAGGAAGAAGTGTCAATCATAGTTATTCCTTCTGTTTTTAACTTAGGAGTCAATAAATTCTTCATGTTTAGCCTCAATTTGTTTTTGGGTCTAGTTTTGGGTCTCCAGCCTGGGGTAAACTCTCCTATCATCTTTAAAATTTTTCCTTGATGCATGATAGAGGCAAATTCTTTAACCTTGATCTTCTTTTTCTTTGGTATTACTATCTTATCCTCCTAACTGTAGAACTTCCTGTGTGTGTCAACCATATTCTCAGCACTAACAGTCAACTCATCTCCTTCCAACAAGTAAGCTTCATCTTCAGATAAGATGGTAATTGGGATTCGTTGTTGGACCTTAGTATTTTATTCATCTCTTAAAACCTTTTCTGTAAAGACAATTTTTTCATCAATGAGTGCTTCTGCTGGTGTTTCATTTTTAACAAGCTGGGCTTCCTTATGAATAAACAACAAATTTTGGTTCTCACTGTCAACTGAAGGCTGTTGAGATTCATAATCTCCTTTTGAAGGTTCTTCCACTTTTTCTAACTTGACAGATTTTTCATCTTCAGCCTGCACCTTTTGTCTTAATTTTCTAATTAGGGTTTGTCCCTTATCAACCTACTTTCTGGTAGGCTGTCCTTCCTGGTTATTGTGGAACCCAAACCAAAAGAGAAAGTAGTCCCAAGTCTTTCCTTCTTTTTGCAAAACAATGTTAATAATAAGTTTAATTAACCCATCGTGAAAGATGGATTGATTTGTGCGATTCTGATGCTATTTGATCCTACTTGACATTTTCTGCAAACTCTTTAATAGGAAGAAAGGGAGATTCATCCTTGATTCACCAGCAAGGTGCTGAAGGAACCTGAAATGATACTTGAAGACAAAAGCATACCTCCCTTCACATGTAATGTAGCTTTGTAGAACCTTGATAGGCTCTACCCATTCAGCTATGAAATTATGGATAAGCACTCCCTTGCTCCAATCTGGAACAATGCCAGGAAATAGATACCTTTGGGCATTGAAGGTAAATGGCACCTTTTTGAACCAAAGTTCTCCTTCATTCTTGACCCCTATTGCTTCAGCCACCAACTCTACAGTTAATTTAAATTTTAGAGTATCAAATGATACTATATCTTGGTTATAACATTGATCAAATTTATGAGAAACTTCGGTATTATATCCATCAATATTTTTAAAGAAGTTCAACCATCCATCATTCTCAAAGAGTTCAGCACACCCTGGAAACTTGTCTATCCAATTCAGCTCAGTGGGCTCAGCCCTATTGGTCTTCCCACTCTTCTTCATCTGCTTTCCCAAGGCTTGATAATGCTTCTATGTGATTTTTAGAACCTGTTAGTGACCTAACAGCCTTTTTTCCTCAAATTTTCAGAGTTTTGACAGTCAGTTCTCCTTTGGATTTTCCCTGGCTGTTTTTCCTTGATTTTTTTAACAGTCAGTTCTATTGTCATTGCAGGGAATTTTTTGTATTGAGCTTCGGTAATTTAGGTCAAACAGAGCACCAAAGGTCTTTAAACAGAGCTGATACTGAACTTTACTAATATCAAAGATTTTCATTTAGACCTTTTGTACTGATCTCTCACCATTGGGAGCTTGTTGAATACATGAGTTTATGTTTTCTTTAATGAATTTAGCCTTATAAGCCTTAATAGAAAATCCCCCAATTTAAAAGGCCATGACCAAGGTCATGTGGAATACCTTACTCGTAGCTTGCTGCAGGTGTTAAAAGTTGATTCTTGGACTATCTGAATGTCGAATTTAACCGTCCAGGTGTCTTCAAGTCTTCAGCTTACTTCCAACTGTTGCGTTGAGAAAACCCTAAATTCCTTCCTCAACTGCAAATTCCCGATTCTTAGCAATGTGTCTTCATTCCACTTCTCCACCAGCTTCGTAATTCTTAATTGGAGAACCTCTTTCCCTTCAATCTCGCCTCATTTCAATGTCTGTCATGATTTGCCAAGCCTTAACTTCTGACTGCCACGATCTCCCTCACGTCATAGACAACACCTGTTTGCATGATTATCTTTGATGAAACACGTATTAAACCTACCTACACATGTGATAATTCATCCCAGGAGTGAAAATATTGGAGAATTCGGCGTAAAAACTAACAAATTTTGCACCCATGATTTTCTTGTAGCGCGGCAGTGTAAAATTTTAACCGTTGCGCTACAAGAAAAATTGAAAATCAAATTTTGTGCTTTTTGACCACTAATTCAACTTTAAAATAGGTTTAAATGACTAAAACTTGGTCTTAGTGCTTATTTATGAAACTATTACTCAACATATATCCTATAGAACCCTTCAGGACATAAGAAAAACAAAAATAATGAAATCCTAAAAGCAAAAAATCAAAATTTCACTCTAAACCAAAATTTCCTAGAAGTAAGCAAATGAGAAAGCTTAAAACAAAAAATCACAAGCAAAATATAAGACTGAAGAAAACAAATTCATGACTTAACACTCCATTTATGGTTTCCCCAATCAAAAACATTGTATTCATTGTCTCTTGTGTTTGATTGATGTACTTGTTATTCTCTCAGTAAATATCCTAACACAATGCTAGCTTAATGTTGAAAAACTAATATTCCAATATTCTACAAATATCGTAATCATTAAATAAACATCTTTCACTACATCATTCACATATCATAAGAATTTGAATCATCAAGAGCCATAACACAAAAGAACACAACACCATATAATTTAGTAATCTTTTTGTATTAGTTTTGGCCGAGCTACAACCGTTAGGTAAAATCAGCACCTACTGATACAAAGAGCACCTACTCTACATCCAAGACCCTGCCTGGTTTTCTTAGACCCTGCTAAGAAGGGTTTGAGGTATCCTAACCTCAAAATCAAGACGAGCTTGCTTTTCCAATTAAAGCTCACTGTCATATCAACATCATCTATTTCTTCAATCTGTTCTGCTGTTGTTCATCCTTTTCTCTGATCTTCATTCTTCATGTGTAAACATGGGCAACTACTATCATAAACATTGCTCATATATTCATCAATCACCAAGGTCTTCTCATCTCTTCTATTCACTGTCAAGTCATCATACAACTCCTATCACTGATCATCAATCTTTGCTCTTTATCAACACTGTTGCTGCCATTATGTGCTTGTCAAACTCCGCTGCTGGGATATGTATGACTGCTGTAGAAGACTTCAAACCATTCTTCATATCATCACTTCATCATGTACTAGAACTGTCTTGTCTTCAGCTGTTAGTCTTAGACCAGTCAAACATCACAACCTCATGAACTGGGGCTATGTATATGCTTCAAGATATCAACTTCAGACTTGGACTGTGTATATTCTTTACACAACGTCAAGATATCAAATTCAGACTTGTGTCAAGTGTGGACTATCAATACTGACTGTGTAAAAGAACCCAATCTTAGATCAAAACCATAATTATATGTGTTGTTGAACATACCTCTACCGTGTATGGTTTTATGCTTTCAACCTCGAGTTGTGGCAGATGTTGGTCATCATAGTATGTATTGTCATTGTGTATAAGCATGCATCATTATGCATCACATCAAGGAGTATGCATATTAGTGCATCATCATTACATTTTTCATAGAGTATACACAATCATACCTTTTCTAGTTCACAGGCCTCACAAGGACTAATATATCACTGAAGATACTCAGGCCTGATAACCCCGTTTTGTCACATTTTCTTTCAAGGAATCTAGGCTAAATATAGTCAGTACATACCTCAGTCGTTCCAATTAACAGTCTCAAACATGTCATCAGTCTATCCACATCTTCTGTCCACTATCATCAATGTCTGCCAACAACCAGAATCATATCATTAATCAGTCACTCTTTTCTCTTATCAACTTGTCATTGCCTTCTCACACTATCTGTCAACAAAGAAATTGTTCTCTGCACACCAACACTATTCAATCACATATCATGTCATTAACTTCTGCTTATCGGCATATCATTCTAATGTCACATCCAAGTGAATCCATTCACTTTCATTTAGCTCTAACTTGTCATACCAAGGCTTATGTCATATAAAGGCTATCACTATTTTAGTCAACATGTCACTAACAACTTCATTGGTCACTGACAAATCAGTCTATTTAAACAAGTCAAACAATATTATGTGTGCTGAAACAATATACTTTCTATTGCAGCTGCTCAAGTTCTTCATTCAACTGACTACCTTAAGTACACTGCTTGTTGCATCATTCTACTTAAATTTCAGATCTTATCAAACTTCATTTAAAACTTGAAACTTTCTTGTTTCTTGCATCTACAGGAATCCTCAATATACTGCTTCCACGAAATCAGGACTACATAAATCTTATTTAAACATACAAACAACATCATAATATGTCCATTGTATTAGTCAACTTTAATACTTGAAGAAGGATGCAGCTGATCCGAAATGTAATTACTTCACCACTAATTTTATACTTTTCTCGTCAAATGTCAACACATTAAAGTTTTGTTCATTTCTTCAAGTGTCCTCATTTGTCATGTCCTATACTTGTCGTTGTTGTACCCTTCATTGTCTGCTATATTGTCATGCAAACTCAAACAATCAACTTATCATATCGAAATATGTCTTCTCATAATCACTAACTAGCACAAAAGGCCATACATTCAGTCACAGCCCAACCTTGAGGAATCAAAACAGTCACGGGGCAGTCCACAAGATAAAGTATCAGCCATAAACGAAAACGTCCACTCAAACTAGTAGTAGCACTATCATCTAACTGCTACAAAAAGAAAAGATTTGTGGACTGCTGCAAATGATGGTTAAAAAAAAACAAGCCCTAAAAATTTCTCTGTGGATAAAATGAACTGCTCCTTTGCTGCTGTGAGTTTCATAGTCCACGAGCTCTTCTCCACTCTCATTCCTCCTCATAAAAAACATGTCATTGTACCATGTTGTAGCTGCTGCTATAAATTCAGACTGTCAACAAAAATTCTTCTGCTACTGTTGCGGTTACCTCAGTCACCTACTGAAAAATATCAGTTCTCTGCTGCACCCGAATTTTTCTCAGACTTACCTCAGTCCCAAAAATGCCTCATAGCTCATTCGAATTTTCACATACTACAGGTGCCTCTGTCACCCTTCTCTATTAAAAATCCAGAGCTAATTCTACCACAAAAAATTCACTGCTGCTGCCTCCTGTCTACCAAAAAATATCAAAGATAAAAAATTTGGACTGTTTACCCTACTGCTACCTCTATGCACAGACCCAAAAATCCACCTCAGTCTAACCTCTGAAATTGCAGCAGTCTGACCTCCAAAATTCCAGAGCTAATTCAAAAAAAATTGTGTATATAAAATGAAGTTTGGATGGGTTACTAATACTGGTTTTTCATTGAGTCGACATGTAATAAAAAAATTAATTTTATTTTTAATTAAATTTTTATTAAAAAAAAATTGACTAAGCCGACTTCTACTTGAATTATTTTTATTTTGTGTTGACACGCAACTTTACCATTTTAACGGTCACCATAAGGTCAAAACGTTTTGTCATTTTATTTGTCCCACGGCCACTCCTTACCATAAGTAAGGGTGTCCTTAAGCCATTAGGGATTCCATACACATTCAATCCACCATGGTGTGTGGTTTAAAGACCCAAAACATCACATGCAAGGGTGTAACCATATTATCTCCTTCAAAGTTTCAAGGATCATTAACCCAACAGCACACAAGTGACCCATATGCAAGAGGGCCATCATCTCCATGCAAGTATGAGGGCTTCTTCAAACTTTTCTGGTCTTCAACACACTATGACCAACTTGTGGGTCCAAGCACTTCAAGTGACTTATTTAAGAGCTTCTTCATCAAGCAAGGGTCTTCATGGGTTTCTTCCACCATCTCAACCACACTAGGAGACCTCCAATGGTCAATATACATCAAGACATCACATGTGGGTTTGCCAGAGCTTCTCCCAGGGTACCATGACATCATCATAACATGAATGACCATAGAATGGGTCATTAGTGCTTCTCTAACCCATCTAGGGTTTCTCCAATGTCCATCAAGGCTTCAGGACCATCTCAAGGGTCTTCAACATCATCAACAGGGTCTTCAACATCTTCAGCAAAGTGGTGGCTTCAAGATCCAACCTTGTGTGTACAAGGACCTTGTCAACTAGGTACAATGTGCTTCAAGGCACAAACCCACTCTGTTTGGGATCCAAGGCACTGCAAGCTGCAAACCACTTTGTAAGGGATCAAGGCACTTCAAGGCACTACAGGTGGGACTTGGTGGTATCAATGACATCCCGTGGGGCCACTGCAAGTCCATGTTAGCATCAATGACAATTTCATCAACAATCTCCCCCTTTGTCATTGATGGCAACAACTCATGCTACCCCTATGAGCATGCTCCCCTTTTGTCTGCATCTATCCCTTTGTCTTCATCTCTCCCCGTTTGGTATCAATGGAAAAGGATGTCCACATACCTATGTCTGAAATATTTGGTCACTACTCACTACTCTCCCTGTCAATATGCACGATCCTAGGACCTGTCTGTATACCTGGAGTAACTATCCTTTCTCCGTTGATTTCATCCTCTAGCCTTATAAACTCAAGGTGTGCTAAGGTCTTTGAGAGACCTTACACTTGGCTTGCCATATGGCAGCCATCCTCCCTGCTCTAATCAACCTTTCCTATTTGCAACTGCTCGGTCTTCCTCATCCATACTTGCTTCTTGGCATCTGTCCTTTGAGCATTTGTTCCTTCATTTGTATTGGCTTTCCTTGACGAGTTGTCTAGGTAAATTCTCAAGGATTGCTTTCATGTACTCCAACAATCTTGAGCTTTTTACCCAAGGCAACTGCAGCTATAACACCTTATTGTATGACAATGTGCAACAATGTGATTGACATTGTTGCATGACCAACATCTGACTGAGCTGTTGGAACTTCCAACACTTCTTTGATCAAATTCATTTCTCCATGCTTGAGAGTGTCCCAGACTATAGGCATTTGATTTCTGACCTTCAAATCTTGTTGTTGATTTATATGAAGTACTCCTTCTTGGTTGAATTATTTGACTTCCACATTCTTGGGCTTTGTGGCCAAACCCACTACAGGTGTAGCATCTCAATGTGTGACATGTGGCAGCAACATGTGCGACTTGATTGCATGTCCAAGATCTGATTGAGTCATTGGGGCTTCCACCACTTCTTCTTCCGTAGAGTCTACAATTTAGAGCTTTATGACCAAAGTTAGAGCAAAACTAACAATAACCATTGAAGCCACTTTCATACCTGGGTCTTGGAGTTGTTTCTTTTATGAAGTTGCTTTGAGGAATAGAACTAACTCCTTGTTTCATCTTTGAACTTCTAAAGTCCTTGTTGTAATGTGCAAGTGCATGGGGAGCAGCTTTGGATGTTGATGGACCTGCTTCTGGAGTCTTCAGAGACAAAGTGTCATCTTCAAATTTTTCTTTGTTCTTCTTGTAACCAAGACCAATTTTGTCAAGTGGAGATCTTTGGCAATCTAAGATCTTATCTAGGACAACTGAATTGTCCTGGAACTTGACCAAGGCTTCGTTCTTCTTACCTTTCTTCCTGATACCAACTACCTCCATTTCCAACTTCTGGACTGTCTCCTCCTTTTCTTCTAGCTGACTCTTCGGGATTTCTTCTATCCTCTTGGCTTCCTCCAGCTGAGTCTTCAGATCATGATTGACCTCTCTAGTTTCTTCAAGATCTTGAGTAGGATTTTCTGATTCTTCCTTTTGACTGATCAATTTAGTTTTTAATTGTTCAACTTCAGCATCCTTGTATTTCATTTGATCCCGCAACTCTTTGTCATTTCCTTTTAGCTTTACAAGCAACACTTTCATTGACATGGTATTCTGTTGATATTCATTCAAGGATTCCAAGATTTTATTTTTGAACTTCATGAAATCACTCTGGTTCAGATTTACTCTATTTAGGAACCAATTGGCTCTAAGATCAATACTTAGCAATGTGAGATGTAGCTCATGTGCAGTCTTTGATATCCCTTCATCATCTTCTGCAAGAACCTTCTCAATTTCATCACACAATCTATCATTATAATCACAAGAGTCCATACCTTAACTAGAGTCCTCTTCTTGTTTGTCTTCTTCTTGATTAAGCTCTTTTGCGGGCTTGTCTTCTGATTCCTGATCTATCTTTTCAGGTTCTAGTCTTGCCTTCTGATACTCACTCTCCAACTTGAACCATAGGTATTTTTCCGAAGTGTACTCTCCTACCATTTCCTTCACTTAGCTGGGAAGTCCATCCATGAGGAACTTCAAGGCTATAGTTTTGTCCTTCTTTGCTTCCTTCTCTGCAGTTGATTTTCCTTTCTTGTCTGATGGAGCGGGTGGATTGATAACAATTTCCCAAATACAAAACTTCTTCATATAAGCCTTCATTTTGCTCCTCCAACTGAAATAATCTGTAATATCAAGTATAGGCACATCATTGTTTGATGACTCTTTCTTTTCCTCCATTGTGTCTAAGGATCTCCTTCAAGCTTGCTAAGCCTGTGACGAAGGCCAGCTCTAATACCAATTGTTAGACATTGAGAGGGGGGGTGAATCAGTGTAAAGCCAATTTTAAAACTTTTCTTAACTTGTCACAAATAACTACCAATTCATCATTCAAATATTCTACCAATCTCGTAATCAATACATAAACATCTTTCACTTCATCATTCACATATCATAAGCATTTGAATCATCAAGAACAATAACACAAAAGAACACAACACCATATAATTTAGTAATCTTTTGGTATTAGTTTTGGTCTGGCTACAACCGTTAGGTAAAATCAGCACCTATTGATACAAAGAGCACCTACTCTACATCCAAGACCCTGCCTAGTTTTATTAGACCCTGCTAATAAGGGTTTGAGGTATCCTAACCTCAAAAGCAAGACAAGCTTTCTTTTCCAATTAAAGCTCACTGTCATATCAACATCATCTGTTTCTCCAATTTGTTCTGCTATTTTTCATCCTTTTCTCTGATCTTCATTCTTCATGTGTAAACATGGGCAACTACTGTCATCAACATTGCTCATCTAGTCATAAATAACCAAAGGTCTGCTCATCTCTGTTGTTCACTATTAAGTCATCATACAACTCCTATCACTGATCATCAATCTCAACTCTGTATCAACACTGCTACTCCCATTCTATGCTTGTCAACCTCTGCTACTAGGATATGTATGATTGTTGTAGAAGAATTCAAACCATTCTTCATATCATCACTTCATCATGTACTAGAACTATCTTGTCTTCGGCTGTTAGTCTTAGACCAGTCATACTTCACAACCTCATGAACAAGGGCTATGTATATGCTTCAACAGTCTGCCATCATCATCATTGGACTGTGTATATTCTTCACACAATGTCAAGCTATCAACTTCAAACTTGTGTCAACTATGGACTATCAATACTGAGTGTGTAAAAGAACCCAATCTTAGATCAAAACTAGACTTGTATGTGTTGTCGAACATACCTCTACCGTGTATGGTTTTATGCTTTTAACCTCGAGATATGGTAGATGTTGGTCATCATAGTATTTATTGTCATTGTGTATAAGAATGCATCATTATCCATCACATCAATGAGTATGCATGTTAGGGCATCATCATTATAGTTTGCATAGAGTATACAGAATCATACCTTTTCTAGTTCACAGGCCTCACACGGACTGATATATCACTGAAGATACTCAAGCCTGATAACCCCATTTTGTCACATTTTCTTTCAATAAAGATAGGCTAAATATAATCAGTACATACCTCACCCCATCCAATTAACAGTCTTAAACATGTCATCAGTATGTCCACATCTTTTGTCCACTGTCATCAATGTCTACCAATGACCACAATCATGTCATTAACTTCTACTTATCAGCATATCATTCTAATGTCACATCCAAGTGAATCCATTCACTTTCATTTAGCTTTAACTTGTCATACCAAGGCTTATGTCATATAAAGGCTATCACTATTTCAGTCAACACGTCACTAACAACTTCATTGGTCACTAACAAATCAGTCTATTTAAACAAGTCAAACAATATTATGTGTGCTGAAACAATATACTTTCTATTTTAGATGCTCAAGTTCTTCATTCAACTGACTACCTTAACTACAATGCTTGCTGTATCATGCTACTTAAATTTTTGATGTCATCAAACTTCATGTCAAACTTGAAACTTGATTTTTTTTTGCATCTACAGGAATCCTCAATACACTGCCTCCATGAACTCAGGGCTGTATAAATCTTCTTTAAACATACAAACAACATCATCATATGTCGATTGTATTAGTCAACTTTAATACTTTAAGAAGGTTGTAGCTGATCCAAAATGTAATTACTTCACCACTAATTTTATACTTTGCTCATCAAATGCCAACACATTAAAGTTCTGTTCATTTCTTCAAGTGTCCTCATTTGTCATGTCCCGTACTTGTCACTATTGTACCCTTCATTGTCTACTATATTTTCATGCCAACTCAAACAATTAACTTATCATATCGAAAGAAGTCTTCTCACAGTCACTAACCAGCACAAAATTCCATATAGCCAGTCACAGCCCAACCTTGAAGAATCAAAATAGTCATAGGGTAGTCCACAAGAGAAATTATTAGCTAGAAACTAAAACATCCACTCAAACTAGCAGCAGCACTATAATATAACTGTTGCAAAAAGAAAAGATTTGTGGACTACTGCAAATGATGCTTAAAAAAAAAAAACAAGCCCTAAAAATTTCTCTGTGGAAAAGATGAATTGCTCCTTTGCTGCTGTGAGTTTCACAGTCCACGAGCTCTTCTCCACTCTCATTCCTCGTCATCAAAAACATGTCATTGTACCATGTTGTAGCTGCTGCTATAAATTAGGACTGTGAAAAAAATTCTTCTACTACTGCTGTGGTTACCTCACTCACCTCCTGAAAAATCTCAATTCTCTGCTGCACCCAAATTTTCCTCAGACTTACCTCAATCCCAAAAATGCCTTAGAGCTCATCCGAATTTTCACATACTGCAGGTGCCTCAGTCACCCTTATACATTCAAAATTCAGAGCTAATTCTACCACAAAAAATTCATTGCTGCTGTGTCCTGTCTACCAAAAAATATCAGAGATAAAAATTTCGGACTATTTACCCTACCACTGCCTCAATGCACAGACCCAAAAATCCACCTTAGTCTAACCTCCGAAATTGCAGCAGTCTGACCTCCGAAATTGAAGAGCTAATTCAAAAAAAATTGTGTATATAAAAAGAAGTTTGGATGGGTTATTAATACTATTTTTTCATTGAGCCGACATGTAATAAAAAAAAATATATATTTATAAAAATTGACTGAGCCGACTTCCACTTGAATTATTTTATTTTTTGTTGACACACAACTTTACCATTTTAATGGTCACCATAAGGTCAAAATGTTTTGTCATTTTATTTGTCCCACAACCACTCCTTACCATAAGTAAGGGTGTCCTTAAGCCATTAGGGCTTCCATACACATTCAATCCACCATGGTGTGTGGGTTCAAGACCCAAAACATCACATGTAAGAGTGTAACCATATTATCTCCTTCAAAGTTTCAAGGACCGTTAACCCAACAACACATAAGTGACCCATATGCAAGAGGGCCATCATCTCCATGCAAGTATGAGGGATTATTCAAACTTTTGTGGTCTTCAACACACTATGACCAACTTGTGGGTCCAAGTACTTCAAGGGACTTGTTTAAGAGCTTCTTCATCAAGCAAGGGTCTTCATGGGTTTCTTCCACCATCTCAACCACACCGGGAGACCTCCAATGGTCAAGATACATCAAAACATCACATGTGGGCTTGCCAGACCTTCTCATGGGGTACCATGACATCATCATAGCATGAATGACCACAGAATGGGTCATCAATGCTTCTCTAACCCATCTAGGGTTTTTCCAACCTCCATCAAGGCTTCAGGACCATCTCCAGGGTCTTTAGCATCATCAGCAGGGTCTTCAACATCTTCAACAAAGTGGTGGATTCATGATCCAGCCTTGTGGGTACAAGGACCTTGTCAACTGGGTACAATGTGCTTCAAGGCACAAACCCACTCTGTTTGGGATCCAAGGCACTGCAAGGTGCAAACCATTTTGTAATGGGTCAAGGCACTTCAAAGCACTGTAGGTGGGACTTGGTGGCATCAATGACATCCCATGGGGCCACTGCAATTCCATGTTGGCATCAATGCCAATTTCATAAACAATCTCCCCCTTTGTCATTGATGACAACAACTCATGCTCCCCTTATGAGCATGCTCCCCTTTTGTCTGCATCTCTCCCTTTGTCTTCATATCTCCCACTTTGGCATCATTGGAAAAGGGTGTCGACATACCTTTGTCTGAAATCTCTGATCACTACTCACTACTCCCCCTGTCAATATGCACAATCCTAGGACCTGTCTGTATACCTGGAGTAACCATCCTTTCTTCATTGAGTTCATCCTCCAGCCTTATGAACTCAAGGTGTGCCAAGGTCTTTAAGAGACCTTACACTTGGATTGCTATATGGAAGCCATCCTCCCTACTCTGATCAACCTTTCCTATCTGCAACTACTCGGTCTTCCTCATCGATACTTGCTTCTTCGCATCTGTCCTTTGAGCATTTGTTCCTTCATTTGTACTAGCTTTCCTTGATGAGTTGTCTAGGTAACTTCTCAAGGATTGATTTCATGTACTCCAACAATCTTGAGCTTTGTGCCCAAGGCCACTACAGCTATAACACCTTATTGTATGACAATGTGTAGCAATGTGACAGACATTGTTGCATGACCAACATCTGACTGAGTTGTTGGAACTTCCAACACTTCTTTGATCAACTTCATTTCTCCATTCTTGAGAGTGTCCTAGACTGTAGGAATTTGATTTCTGATCTTCAAATCTTGTTGTTGATGTATATGAAGTACTCCTTCTTGGTTGACTTCTTTGACTTGCACATTCTTGGGATTTGTGGCCAAACCCACTACAGGTGTAGCATCTCAATGTGTGACATGTGACAGCAACATGTCCGACTTGATTACATGTCCAACATCTGATTGAGTCATTCGGGCTTCCATCACTTCTTCTTGCATAGAGTCTACAATTCATAGCTTTATGACTAAAGTTAGAACAAAAATAACAATAACCATTGAAGCCACTTTCATACCTGGGTCTTGGAGTTGTTTCTTTTATGAAGTTGCTTTGAGGAATATACCTAACTCCTTGTTTCTTATTTGAACTTCCAAAGTCCTTGTTGTCATGTGTAGGTGCATGGGGAGCAGCTTTGGACATTGATGGACCTGCTTCTAGAGTCTTTAGAGACAAAGTGTCATCTTTATATTTTTCTTTGTTCTTATTGTAACCAATACCAGTTTTGTTGAGTGGAGATCTTTGGCAATCTAAGATCTTATCTAAGACAATTGAACTATCCTAGAACTTGACCAAGGATTCGTTCTTCTTACCTTTCTTCCTGAGACCAACTACCTCCATTTCCAACTTCTATACTGTATCCTCCTTTTCTTCTAGCTGACTCTTCAGGATTTATTCTATCCTCTTGGCTTCCTCCAGCTGAGTCTTCAGATCATGATTGACCTCTCTAGTTTCTTCAAGCTCTTGAGCAGGATTTTCTGATTCTTCCTTTTGACTGATCAATTCAGTCTTTAATTATTCAACTTCAGTATCCTTGTCTTTCATTTTATCCCGCAACTCTTTGTCCTTGTCTTTGAGCTTTACAAGCAACACTTTCATTGACATGGTCTTCCACTGATATTCATTCAAGGAGTCCAGGATTTTCTTTTTGAACTTCGTGAAATCACTCTGGTTCATATTTACTATGTTTAGGAACCAATTGGCTCTAAGATCAATATTTAGCAACGTGAGATGTATCTCATGTGTAGTATTTCATAGCCCTTCATCATTTTCTGCAAGAACCTTCTCAATTTCATCACACAATCTATCATTATAATCACAAGAGTCCATACCTTTACTAAAGTCCTCTTCTTGTTTTTCTTCTTCTTGATTGAGCTCTTATGGGGGCTTGTCTTCTGATTCCTGATCTGTCTTTTCGGGTTCTGTTCTTGCCTTCTGATACTCACTCTCCAACTTGAACCATAGGTATTTTTCCAAAGTGTACTCTCCTACACTTTCCTTCACTGAGCTGGGAAGTCCATCCATGAGGAACTTCAAGGTTGTAGTGTTGTCCTTCTTTGCTTCCTTCTGTGCAGTTGATTTTCCTTTCTTGTTTGATGGAGTAAGTGGATTGATAACAATTTCTCAAATACCAAACTTCTTTAGATAAGCCTTCATTTTTCTCCTCCAACTTAAATAATATGTAATATCAAGTATAGGTACGTCATTGCTTGATGACTCTTTCTTTTCCTCCATTGTGTCTAAGGATCTCCTTCAAGCTTGCTAGGCTTGTGATGAAGGCCGGCTCTGATACCAATTGTTAGACACTGAGAGGGGGGGTGATCAGTGTAAAGACAACTTTAGAACTTTTCTTAATTTATCACAAATAACTACCAATTCATCTTTCCAATATTCTACCAATCTTGTAATCATTACATAAACATCTTTCACTTCATCATTCACATATCATAAGCATTTGAATCATCAAGAACCATAACACAAAAGAACACAACACCATATAATTTAGTAATATTTTTGTATTAGTTTTGGTCTAGCTACAACTGTTAGGTAAAATCAGCACCTACTGATACAAAGAGCACCTACTCTACATCCAGGACCCTGCCTAGTTTTCTTAGACCCTGCTAAGAAGGGTTTGAGGTATCCTAACCTCAAAAGCAAGACAAGCTTGCTTTTCCAATTAAAGCTCATTGTCATATCAACATCATCTATTTCTTCAATCTATTGTGCTGTTGTTCATCCTTTTCTCTTATCTTCATTATTCATGTGTAAACATGGGAAACTATTGTCATCAACATTTCTCATCTAGTCATCAATCACCAAGGTCTACTCATCTCTGTTGTTCACTATCAAGTCATCATACAACTCCTATCACTGATCTTCAATCTCTGCTCTTTATCAACACTGCTGCTGCCATTCTATGCTTGTCAACCTCTGCTGCTGGGATATGTATGATTGTTGTAGAAGAATTCAAACCATTCTTCATATCATCACTTCATCATGTACTAGAACTATCTTGTCTTCGGTTGTTAGTCTTCGACCAGTCATACCCCACAACCTCATGAATTGGGGTTATGTATATGCTTCAAAGGACTGTCATCATCATCATTGGACTGTGTATATTCTTTACACAAAGTCAAGCTATCAACTTCATACTTTTTTCAACTGTGGACTATCAATACTGACTGTGTAAAAGAACCCAGTCTTAGATCAAAACCAAACTTGTATGTGTTGTTGAACATACCTCTATCATGTATGGTTTTATGCTTTCAACCTCGTGTTGTGGCAGATGTTGGTCATCATAGTATGTATTGTCATTGTGTATAAGCATGCATCATTATGCATCACATCAAGGAGTATGCATCTTAGTGCATCATCATTACAATTTGCATAGAGTATACACAATCATAACTTTTCTAGTTCATAGGCCTCACAAGGACTGATATATCACTGAAGATACTCAGGCCCGATAACCCCATTTTGTCACATTTTCTTTCAAGAAAGCTAGGCTAAATATAATTAGTACATACCTTATTTGGTCCAATTAATAGTCTCAAACATGTCATCAGTCTATCCACATCTTCTGTCCATTGTCATCAATGTTTGCGAATGACCACAATCATGTCATTAAGCAGTCACTCTTTTGTCATATCAACTTGTCATTATGTTGTCACACTATCTGTCAACACAGAAATTTTCTCTGTTCACCAACACTATTCAATCACATATCATGTCATTAACTTATGCTTATCAGCATATCATTCTAATGCCACATCCAAGTGAAGACATTCACTTTCATTTAGCTCTAACTTGTCATACCAAGGATTATGTCATATAAAGGCTATCACTATTTCAGTCAAAATGTCACTAACAACTTCATTGGTCACTGACAAATCAGTCTATTTAAACAAGTCAAACAATATTATGTGTGATGAAACAATATACTTTCTATTGTAGCTGCTCAAGTTCTTCATTCAACTGACTACCTTAAGTACACTGCTTGTTGTATCATGCTACTTAAATTTTAGATCTCATCAAACTTCATTTCAAACTTGAAAATTGCTTGTTTCTTGCATCTACAGGAATCCTCAATATACTGCCTCCACGAACTCAGGGCTGCATAAATCTTCTTTAAACATACAAACAACATCATCATATGTCCATTGTATTAGTAAACTTTAGTACTTGAAGAAAACTATAGCTGATCTGAAATGTAATTACTTCACCACTCATTTTATACTTTGCTCATCAAATTTCAACACATTAAAGTTTTGTTCATTTCTTCAAGTGTCCTCATTTGTCATGTCATATACTTGTCACTGTTGTACCCTTAATTGTCTGCTATATTGTCATGCCAACTCAAACAATCAACTTATCATATCGAAAGAAGTATTCTCACAGTCACTAACTAGCACAAAAGGCCATACAGTCAGTCACAATCGAACCTTGAAGAATCAAAACAGTCACAGGGTAGTCCACAAGAGAAAGTATCTGCCAGAAACCAAAACGTCCACTCAAACCAGTAGTAGCACTATAATCTAACTGCTGCAAAAAGAAAATATTTGTGGACTGCTACAAATTCTGGTTAAAAAAAAAAAATCCCTAAAAATTTCTCTGTGGAAAAAATGAATTGCTCCTTTGCTGCTGTGAGTTTCACAGTCCATGATCTCTTCTCCACTCCCATTCCTCCTCATCAAAAACATGTCATTGTACCATGTTGTAGCTGCTGCTATAAATTCAGACTGTGAAAAAAAATTCTTCTGAGGCTGCTGCGGTTACCTCAATCACCTCCTGAAAAATATCAGTTCCTTGCGGCACCCGAATTTCCCTCAGACTTACCTCAGTCCAGAGAATGCCTCAGAGCTCATCCGAATTTTCACATACTGCGGGTGCCTCAATCACCCTTCTACATTCAAAATTCAGAGTTAATTCTACCACAAAAAATTCACTGCTGCTGCCTCCTGTCTACCAAAAAATATCAGAGATAAAAATTTCGGATTGTTTACCCTACTGTTGCCTCAATGCACAAACCCAAAAATCTACCTCAGTTTAACCTCCGAAATTGCACCAGTTTGACCTCCGAAATTGCAAAGCTAATTCAAAATTTTTTGTGTATATAAAATGAAGTTTTGGATGGGTTATTAATACTGGTTTTTCATTGAGCCGACATGTAATAAAAATAATAATTTTATTTTTAATTTTATTTTTATTAAAAAAAAATTGACTAAGCCGACTTCTACTTGAATTATTTTTATTTTGTGTTGACACACAACCTTACCATTTTAATGGTCACCATAAGGTCAAAATGTTTTGTCATTTTATTTGTCCCACAACCACTCCTTACCATAAGTAAGGGTGTCCTTAAGCCATTAGGGATTCCATACACATTCAATCCACCATGGTGTGTGGGTTCAAGACCCAAACCATCACATGCAAGGGTGTAACCATATTGTCTCCTTCAAAGTTTCAAGGACCATTAACCCAACAACACACAAGTGACCCATATGCAAGAGGACCATCATCTCCATGCAAGTATGAGGGATTCTTCAAACTTTTGTGGTCTTCAACACACGATGACCAACTTGTGGGTCCAAGCACTTAAAGTGACTTCTTTAAGAGCTTCTTCATCAAGCAATGGTTTTCATGGGTTTCTTCCTCTATCTCGACCACACCGGGAGACCTCCAATGGTCAAGATACATCAAGAGATCACATGTGGGTTTGCCAGACCTTCTCCCGGGGTACCATGACATCATCATATCATGAATGACCATAGAATGGGTCATTAATGCTTCTCTAACCCATCTAGCTGGGTTTCTCCAATGTCCATCAAGGTTTCAGGACCATCTCCAGGGTCTTCAGCATCATTAGCAAGGCCTTCAACATCTTCAACAAAATGGTGGTTTCAAGATCCATCCTTGTGGGTACAAGGACCTTGTCAACAGGGTACAATGTGCTTCAAGGCACAAACCCACTCTGTTTGGGATCCAAGGCACTGCAAGGTGCAAACCACTTTGTAAGGGGTCAAGGCACTTCAAGGCACTGCAGGTGGGACTTGGTGGCATCAATGACATCCCATGGGGCCACTACAAGTCCATGTTGGCATCAATGACAATTTCATCAACACAAACCACCCCTCGATCTCCGGTCGAGTCAGATACCAAAACATATCCTCCTTTTAATCACAACTCGGTCCTAAAAATAGAACCATTTGTTAACGAAACCCACCAACAAATCCTTGTCGATAGGGGTTCTCACTCTATCGATGCCCAACTAGCGCGGTATCCTTGAGCACCGGC
The DNA here is from genome assembly GCA_001517045.1 of Pseudotsuga menziesii. Classification (NCBI taxonomy): domain Eukaryota; kingdom Viridiplantae; phylum Streptophyta; class Pinopsida; order Pinales; family Pinaceae; genus Pseudotsuga; species Pseudotsuga menziesii. Next base: position 91,759 of record LPNX010820649.1, on the reverse strand, counting down.
CAAGACAGGTTTTACCCTACCCAGCAACATCCGCAAAGCGGATGATGTCTCACCCAAGATGTTCAAGGGAGAGTTGTTGGAACCTAGTTTCTAGCAGTGAGAATGGAGGATATGAGGATCCGACAGGGGGACAACATAACTATTGGATCCAAAACTATGCAGTTGACATTAAATCATTTCCACAACTATAGAGTGCATCATGCATTTGTAGCAGTATCGCTAGTGCAACAACATCATTTATAAAACATCTCAACTCATAATGCAATAGAAATGTAACAGACTTAAAATAGATCGTGTCAACATCAATATAGTGGAACTGAAATAGACTATGGTGACATTATAACAGATCGCAACATCATGATAAAACAGATCACAACATCATGACAGATCATATCACGACAGGAATAAAAGATAAGATTTTTGTTATAATCTTCATATCATATTAATCTTGTGCAAAAGATCCAAAATGCACAATTCTTCTCCAAAACCAGAGGATTAATACATCAGGAAAAACCCAGATATATCGCATATACAATAGGAAATTCTCCAAAACCATAAACTTATTGCACTAGACCTCATGTGACAATCATGCTCCAGATAATGCCAATTCTTAGATCATGCTCATGCTACTCTCCCTATTCAATTGAAAAACTAGTTCTATAAATAGGCTTGTGCCTTTACATTGAAGGTACACTTCTAACTAACTTATAACCGCTAATGACCTATTGTGACAAAACTTGGTCAAATAATATATAAAATATTCAAAATGGTTACTCTTCTGCCCATTGCACTGATCTAGCCTTGCGCGATACCGTGTGAGCTTGTGCAGCCGTCACGACGTTGCGTAACTCACTTACCAAAACCCATGCCAGTAGTTCGGATATGTCCACGATTAGGATTTTTTTAGCATTAGATATGGAGGATAAGGTGTTAATCATGATTGGTACATAAAGCTTTAATTTTAGGTTGTAAACCAACTTTTAGGGCTCAAGGTCCATGAACAACACCTTGAATCTGAATAGATGACCTCTCATGTTGATAGTTTTTTATGAATGGGGAAATGGGAACCATTAGGATTTTCTAATACTATGTATGTGTCTTAAGACCTTAGACATAATAAGGGAGGAAACCTAGTCCTTAGCCCCTAGAATATTCTTCTATCCATCCATATCCAATAATGATGTGTTGAACAACCTCAATAGATCCTTTCATGGTTTCATTTACCGTGAAATGGGGATACTAGTGCCATTATAACATTTTTATCAATAAGTACATATATTAGTCCCCTTCACATGGGTGTGGGGGAACACTTGGTCCTTAGGCCTTAAAGGAAGTTGTTAACCATTTAGGGACAAAATTAATGCCTCCAACCACCACACGTGACGTTGAAAGTGAATCATTTGAATCTCAATCGGGATATGCATGCCATCATCATTTGTTGAGAACTAGGTATGCATATCAAGGCGATGGACATAGTCAAGGAAGGAAACTATGGCCTTAGGCCCTAACTAAATCTTTTATGCATTCAGGGATAGGAAGGATGCATTAAAAAATAACACATGCCATCTCATAGGTATATTTGGACTATTATGGATGTTAGTAGAATTAGGTGGTTTTGAGCAACAGGTATGGGACCTCTAAGACATGTTTGAGGGAATATGCTCATTCCTTAGACCATAATGGAATATTTTAGGAACCCATGTTAATGAACAATTCCTTGAAGCACCACAAATTACCTACTCAAGGAATGCTTAGTATCAAAGAAAATATGCACATTCCTTTAAGAGTTTTTTACCATTATATATGGGTATTAAGGCCTCAACATGGTCAAGGGAGGAAATACAAGACTCAATCCCTAAATAATATTTCTAGCATCCATGGCTGCACATGTGCCATACTCACTATCCCTATATGCCTTACTCACTGGTCCTCCTTGCCTTTGTATTTCCATCTCTCTCTATTTATATGTGTATGTGTGTGTGTCTTTCCCCTTTCTCTCTCTAACAACCTCCATCTCTGTCTCTCTACCTCTATGCATGTTTTCGTTCCTCCCTCACTCCCCATATCTCAAAACCTCTCTCCACCTTATTTATACCTCCCTAACAATCCCTCCCTACATCACTCTCTCTTTATTGTCTCCCCCTCCCCCCTCTCTCATTTTTCTCACACCTCCCCCCCTCTCTCCCACACAATCTATATATCTTTATCTATATATGTGTGTGTGTGTGTATCCCTCCCTCATTCCCCCTCTCTCATAAAATATCTCCACCTTCACTATAACTCCCTCACTATCTCTCTCTCCACCACTCTATCTCTTTCTATCACTCACCCCTCCCCTCTCTCTCTTTATTGCTCACCCCTCTCTCTTTCTATCTGTGTGTGTGTGTGTGTCCCTCCCCCTTATCTCTCTCTATATATTTGTGTGCGTGTCACTCACTCACCCCCCCTCTCTCATAGGCTATCTCCACCTTCTATATACCTCCCTCACCATCCCTCCCTTCATATCAATCTCTCTATCATATACCCCCCCTTCATCTTTATTGCTCACCCCTCCCTCCCTCCCTATCTCCCTCCCTCCCTCTCTCTCTCTCTCTCCCTCTCTCTCCCTCCCTCACTTCCCATATCTAATAATATGTCTCCACCTTCTATATACCTCTCTCACTGTCCTTTCCTCCATCACTCTCTCTTTATTTCTCACCCCTCCCCCTCTCCCTTTGTCTCTCACCCATCCCCCTCTCTCCAACATAACCTGTGTGTGTGTCTCCCCTTCTCTCACAAACTCCCTATGTCTCTCACTCTCTATCCACATTCTATTTACCTTCCTTTATCAATATCTCCCTCCCTTCTCACTTAACTACCAGCCCTCTGTGGCATTATTCATCTACATATCCTCTCTGTCTCTCTCTCTCTCTCAACTTGTATCCCTCCCTGACTATCTCTTTTCACCCTCCCTCTCCATGTTTATCTCTTTCACAACCTCCTTCTCTCTCCATCGCCCAACCCTCCACCCTCTGTCTTGGACTCTCTCTCTCTCTCTGTGAACCTGACCCATTTCTCTCCTTATGTCTATCCCCCTGCCGCTGCCTCACACACACACACATACCTTCTATCTCTCCCTCGCTATTTCTTTCCTTCACTCTATCTCCATACCTCCCTCATGCCCCCTCCTCCCTCTGTATATTTTTCTCTCTCACACTCTATCCACAACATTCTCTCTCTCTCTCTCTCTCTCTCTCTCTCTTATACTTCCTTTATCTATGTTTTCAACTTATCCCTTCTCCTCAACCCCCTACCTCGTTATGACCCATATTCTCTGTTTAATCGCATCTTATTTCCATCTCTTCAATTTCCCCCTCCTTCACCTCTCTCCTCCAACATATCCAATTCCTCCTCTAATACTCCATATCCATATTTCCATTCACCATTCCTCTCTCTCATCAAACCATCACCCACTTCCTCCCCTCCACCTTATCCCCCTTCATCACTCAAGTCTCATGTATTGCTTCTAACCCTATATGTTATCACCTCTCCTCCTCCTAATAATTCTCTCAATCCCCAATCCCCTTCACCCTTATAACCCATAATGTTCTCATTCCATTCATCTCTCTCCACTTGAATTTACAACATCTTCTTAGAATATTGACCCTTCCCCACCCCCTATAAACTATTAACCATACTCAATCGAACTTACAACATCCTCATATGCCCTTGACCCTTCTCCAATCCCTCTCAACTATTAACCATCCCCACTCAAACTTCCAACATATTCCTAGGCCCTTGACCCTTCCCCACCCCCTGTCAACTATTAACCATCCCCACCTGAACTTCCAACATCCTCCTAGGACCTTAACCTTTCCACACCCCCTCTAAACTATTATCTATACATTTGATATATTGCATATAGTGCTATATTTTTAGCTCTATAAAACGTGTGCGCGTACTAGAACTACATAATGCATGCGTGTTTTGTAGTTCTATAACGTGCACACATTTGGTAGTTCTATAATGCGTGCGTGTTTTGTAGTTCTATAACGCACATGCGTTCTCCAATTCTGTAAGGGCGAGAAATGTAATTAGAATTTAAACATGCCAATTCACTTGCTCACATGTCACCAATAGTCCTATGTGTATGGTTTGGAATTTGCTTTGCTAATACCAAACCTGTGCTATGGTATATGATAAACCATAGCTAATTGGCCATTTCTTCCAGTTTCTGAAGAGGTCAATGTTTATGCACTCGTTACAGTATGCTACACACAATCATTTTTTACGAAATCTTAAACATAAATAAGATTTTTTCTGCATATTCTAAATATGTATTTTTTATTAAAAAATATTATATTTCCCTATTTTTTTCAATTTCTATTGTGTCCTAACTCCTTAAGTCAAAAAACATGTTCTTAGTGTTTTTCCATAACTTTTTCAATTCTTAATCATTTTAAAAATAAATTATATGGTGCACTAGAAGACTCTAACCTCTACGTTCTATAAAAAACCCATTTCATGATTATTTCATTAAGATCTTCAAAGGCTGCACCCACAAAATAAGTACCATTTTCGAGGAATGATCACTTAGATAATTATAAAAAAAAAATCAAAATTACTAATTTTATTTTCGAAAAATAGCACTGCACTAGTGCTATATGTTTTCTACATTCCTGCAAATATTTGTATCCCGAAAGCATCATTTAGGCCCTTAAAGAATGCACCCACAAAAACATATACCTTATCATTTGCTTAAAAAATAAAAAGTGTGTGTTAGAAAAAATGAAACTTGACATAGTTATAAAAATTTCAATACATAAACCTTATATATTCGGAAACATGATTCAATTTCCTACATTTAATATTTTGTACTCAAAGCAAGATATTTTGTGTAAGTATCTCAAAATATACAATTAAGTTGAGGGATACCTAATTTTTCAGTTTTCTATTGCATATAACGTGCCAAAAGTGACCCTAATTAGCTTGCACTCACCCTCTTAGACACATTTGCATGAGTATTTTATAGAAAAAAGAAAAGAACAAATCTTAGGAAGAGTGATCTTTAATTTACCACAATTATCTATGCATATTAGGCAATATGTAATGGTGCTTAAACATTCTTTTTATGTATTTGAATTTTGAATGACTTGTTTCGTCTACTTGTGAAATACATGAATGGTGTTTCTATTAAGTTCAAAATTTTAATTCCACTATGAAACAATGTTGGTGTGGTGCTTCTAACCATGGATATCCATTGGTAAAAGGTATAGTGAAGTAATTTACTTAGCTTGATTTTGTTACATACGAGGAAATCATTGAATTAGTAGTAAGAAATGCCATGCTTATCTAATAGAGATATATATGAGAAGCAACGTGAAAATTTGCATGAGGTTAGCATTTTTCTTCTAAAGTTGATGTCCACTTTGTAAACACTCACGCTAAGCAACACCTTTGGGAATTATTGATCATAAGCAATTTAACAATAGGACATAAATGAAGATTCTATTTGAATCGTGATCGAATCGGGATTTGAGAATTCTTAATCAAATGTCATGTATGAAAAAATAACCAAAAAATTAAGAATGTAATTGAACTTATAAACATTTAAATACGAAGATTTGATCTTTAAATAACCTTTTAATGTGAGGAAGTAGCATAATAGTAGCATTTAAATCATTTGGTTTATGGGGTAATTTTGGTTGGATCCTTTAGTGAAATACATGGCTATCAAACAATATAAAGACAAACCCAACAATTATTCTGTCAAAAGGAGAGTTCCTCTTTGGGGAGAACTACAAGGAAAACACCTTGTAGTGGAGGTTATATAAGATGTTTTTAGTGTTACAAGATCGAAAAAAATTGTCAAAAAAACTCTACTATAGCAATGTGATCTTCACTCATTGAAAATATGCCATAGCACCTTTGCTCATGGGAATTTAAATAATACCCTTAATTTCACTAGATATTGATAAATACCTATCAAAATCCTTTTTTTGAGCCCCCCTCTGAATACATATTTCCAATTAAAAGAACCTCATTTTAACGAGATATTCCTTATTTTTCCTAGATATCCCTTTTATAATTTTCAATACTTATAAACCCCACATATCCTACTCTGCAAACCTCCAATACTTACAATATATTGACCTTATTTTTCATAATTTAAGAACCACTCTTTATGAATGAACATAATAATATATTGGTCAATAAGGTGAATTCCATGTGGCTATAGCCTCCATTTTTGGTAGCGGAGATTTTTTCGGAGGTTATAACGTATATTCACTATAACTAAAAAAATTGTGCGGCTAGAGGATTTAGCAAATGTTTTGTTTTGGTGCTCTATAATTTTATAATGTGCCATTGATGTGTTGTGTATAAATCAAATGCATCCATGTATACACTTAGTGGCAATGCATCGATGCAACCACACTGATGCATTTTATATATACGCTTATATAATATTGCAACCACACTTATGCTTTTTATATATACACACTGATGCATACATTCATTGTCAATGAATTGTTGTGTATATTTTAATGCATCCAAACCGGTGCATATACTACATTGTAACAAGACCATTTCCTTTTCACATACACAACACTGCATTTTTTTACATACACTGGTGTTTGCACTAATTTGCAAAGCATTAATGCATATGTTTTAACCAAAATATACCCATGCTTATATTATATTGTACGAGCATCAATGCATGTAACATTCACAACCACACTAGCGCCTTATATATTTTATAAAAAGCACTGATGTGTGTGTATTTTTAAATGCATTGGTGTGTTGATACTGTATTATATATGCATTGTTTCATATTTTGTATTAAAAGATAACTGGCACGTATATTGTACCAATAAGCATTGGTGCGTGTATTATCCCAATGAGAACTCCTTTGTACAGTTTGGAAAAAAACACTGATGCTTATGTTTTAACAAGTGCCCGAGTGTTAGTGTTTATGGAAAAAAATAAAATGCAATTTCGTTGAAATAAATAGATTATGTATGTCTATGTAGTATATATGCAAATATATTTTATTCTTTTCTATTTTTACAAATTTTCAGAATCAAATAGTTTCTATTATAATATTTAATTTTTATATTTTATTTATTGCATTGGATATTGAGATGATTATACATTTGTTTATTGTAACATGTAAATTAGTCTCTTTTGAATTAATCATCAAAAAATATTTTTTTTTAATAATATTAAATTATATATTTCAACTACTATGTTTTGATAAGTGTGTTGATGACACATCCGTTTATAGCTACACTGCAAAAAAAAACATATATTTAATCAATAATGTAACATTTTGTAACATTAGACAATATGGTAGAAGAAGAAACTCATTTTATAAATATATGAATAAGAATCCAAAATATGAAACAACATAAAGGTTCTCGATAATTAAAATGTCATTTTGGCATTGTTACAATTATTGATTACTTATCTTCATCCTATTGGGGTGATATGTCTACATTAAACATAATGTTTGTTTTTCATGAAAACAAATTCAAAAGATACAACTTGCAGTTGCAAGATCTAAATGTATTGGTAATCGTTTATGACTCGGATTGTTGTAGTCTCTCGAGCTCCTTCCATGCCCAGTAACTTCAACCCCATCAGGGGATATTGTTCTTGAGTTATTTGAAATGATTCGTTGATTAAATTCATTTCATTCCATATTTTCATGTTCCATATACGATCATACAAATAAGGTGATGAGTATAACTACATTTATAATTAATATAATATACATAATTATGTAAATGAAAAAGTGTATCAGTTCAATGAGTGAAACATAAACTCCATATATATTTTTGAAACCAATTCTCATGCCATGTGTCAATAAATCCTTGGTTGGCTCCACTCCATACTTTGTATCCTATGAGTTTCATATTCCATGACAAAGCATATATATAATTAAAGTTTTCTCATTGTTCCATTAATTATAAAATAAGGGACGTAAAACAATATAGCTACTTTAAAATTGTTCAATTAACCATTGAAACCCCAACATATACTCACAACCCTTACTTCATCCAATGCTAATCAAATGATCACATGACTCTTTTCTTTATGTTAGCACTTAATAGAAAACATAAATGTCCAATTTTAAATTAATTAAGATATAAACATCACTCCAAATATGTTATTTGAAGAAAACCACAAGTACTCACAAACTTTGCTATCATCCCTTTTTTTAATTTCTGTCCCATCTTATGCATTGAATGGGTGCCATTTTCTTTTCATTTATGCTACAACAAAACAAATGGAAATTAGTGTTTCATGTGATAATTAAACTATATGCACATTAAAAATAAAACAATAATTGCATAAGTTTGATGCATGTTGTTGTTGGGAGGGATCTTTGTGCAATGTGGTTATGTTCATTTCTTTGACCATATAATGGTACACCTTTTTTGACATCCCTACTAGTATATTTCATATATCACACTATTCTTCCTTTGGAATTTTGGCAATTTTCTTGAGAAATGAAAAACACAATAAAAAAGTGATAAATGTTTATATGAGAATAAGCATAAAAAAAATTATTAAAGTATGTTTTGGACTAATATATACATATTATAGAATTTGTTTTGGCAATAATAAATTTTAAACGGTTCCTTTTTGTTGGTGTATGTTTTTTCCAATGCAAGTCTCTGGTCTCAATGTTGATTTCTCTAGAGACACTTCATGCAGTTTACTTATAACCTTATTCTTAGACTCATTCGATTTATATTTGTATTGTAAATGAAAAGCATGTATATACATTCTTTCCACAATATCCCTCAAAGATTTATAAAATATTCCCCCCCCCTCATTAACTTCCAACACCACTCAAGTTAATTTGATGACCAAATCATCATCATTTCCATTCTTCCTAATTTTTATCTTTTTAGAGGATCCTATTTCCCCTCTCTCTCTCCCTAGACAACCTTCAAAAAATTTGAAATACAAAGTTTGAAATATGATAGAAATTATTATTGAGTGGCATTGTGAGTAAGAAGTCAAATAAAAACCTCATGTTGATAATCTTTTGATCCACACAATTCCTCATTTTGCAATAATTATTTAAAAATATTTTTTTCTCTTCTTCACTCAAATTACAAACAGTCTTATATAGTTTCTTAATTGTTTACTTTGTGTAACACGCATAAACCAATATACCTTATTTAAATGTATAGTTAAGTCCAATAGATTACTTTTATATTAAAATGACAATAATATTTCCATGTTCTTTTTGTTGGATGTGTTCCCCTCGCTCCCTTTGTTGTGATTTGTATTGTATGATATTTTATTGACCATTTTTTGTATCAGTAAACGCTTTGCATAATGAAACACATAAATTTAAAAGAAAAAATACACAATAAGTAACTAATTTCAAGTAAAATGTATTGAGGAAAGTCAGTGCACACTATATAAAAATCCAACATCGATGTGTCTTATATGTTATACTCCGCCGATACTTATGGTCCATATAGTACACATCACTAAAAGTAAATTTATTTTTTATAATTAAAATATCTATACGACGCGTCAGTGAAATATAAGCACACTAGTGCTTAGATCTTGTAATATGTGCACCAATTAATTTATTGATAAGTTTGTATCATCCAAAAATGATGTACACTTATGGTTTAGGAAAAACACATCGATGTGACTATCTTTTAAAATGTGCACTATGGATCGCAAAAGCGTTTTTAAAATATTTTCTTCAAGGAAAACATGGACAGGTCAGCTTTGAATTGAATTGCATCATGATCTCGGTCCAAGAGAGACCCAAAGCCTCATATACGAATGTATATGATGGAATCCAGTTTTTTTCTCTTTTTTTTCCAGTATATTCATACTCAATTATTCTTTATTTCCCTACTTTTTCCATATATATCCAGTCTACCACCCTTGAACCCCCTGTTCGAACACCTAAAGTAATTCACCATTCATTCCAATTTATCCTTATATTTTTAGTATGGTTGGATCAATTTATAGATTAATTACACTTGCACTATATTTTTCAGAATATGTTTCAGTACTAAGGATTTGCACTAGGTGCAATCTAAAGGAAACATGTTTATTTATTGTCCAAGGATACGATGTTGCATCAAATTTATATCAACATGGTGTTCCAGTCCTCAACCAGTCCCAAGCTGTGTTGAATACCAAGAGAGCATGATATTCCAGATATGTAATAAGAATTAAAATGTTAAGTTACAAAATGTTCGGTATTACCCCAATGGAGTTCATGGTCGATACAACACACTTAAATGTATTACCCTCATGCAATATGTGTCATCATGACGGAAATATCGATCTAAATGAAACTCCCTTGTGATTTATTACAATAGATTTAATTAATTGGGTGAGCTGGTAAAGACCCACAAGTCTGAAAAAAAAAAACATCGTCCTTACTATTTTTGATATGTTCCTCTATAAATGTAAAGAGACCCGAATGCAAATTATTTTCAAAAAATGTTGTATTGTTATGGTGTTCAAATTACTGGAAACAGTATGATTCTATTTTAATTATTATTCATTGGTAATGGAGACTTTTCTAGAGACATCATGTTGTGTGTTATGTTAGTTGTTGTGACATAACTCATTTACAACCTTTGCAAGAAAGAGGGCCCTCTTCTCTAGAAATATTTTTCTTTGTATTTAACTTAGTTGAATGTTCATAATTCACATTTGTTTTATGTTTTTCTTATTATACAAATATAGTTATATGTATATTGATGCTCACATTGTGTATGTGTACTGCAAATCTGTGTTTACAAGAGTAGTTTAACCATTTCCTGTATTTTATTTCATCTCCAATGATTTATATATGTAAATCAACTTTTGATTTTGAACTTTCTTGTAGATCGTTATTCTAGTTTTGCACTATTTTTTTCAAACTTTTGTTCACACTTCAAATAGATATGTTCATCTCTGTATCTTAGCCATTAGGAAGGACAAAAATGATTTCATCGTAAGTTGAGTTGGTAATCTTCATAGACATGCTAACCTTGTTTCTCGTTGCTTTCCCTATATTGTTCTATTTTTCACTTGCTTACATTAATGATTATAAGCATCCTTTGTGACTTGGTAGGATAAATCCTAGAAAATACATGTGCATACAAGTATTGATTCAACTCTCCTTTGCTTGTAGTTTAATCAAGTTCTTTGATTTAGTGTTTATAACAATTGTAAATTATTCTTCCATGACACTGCATCATTTTACAATTTGTTGTCTATTTAATTGTTTGCATTAGTCTCTATACTGCACCTATAAACATCACTCACACACAGTCATCTATCTAAACTTAAGATCCTATATTATTATGCTTTTTTAACCTTAATATGTCATCAAAAAAAAAAATTATTTAAATATTTGCATAATCATTGTATATTTCTCACTAGGATATCTATTCATGTAGAGGTTATATTGGTACATCGTAGGATCAACTATGGAGATCATTTTATTCAATCAATATAGAATACCCTATTTTCCATACAACTTACATTGTCAAAGAGTAGAAAATATAATCGGTCCTACATTTTGAACAAGATTATTTGCATTTTGGTGGAAAGTTGTATGAACTCTTGCACTTAAAAGTTATAGTTGAGGGGTAGGATTGTTGTCTCATTTAAATTATTACCACACATAATATTACGAGAGGACATGCATGTATAGGCCCACAATATTAGAATGTTCAAACTAGTTTTTGAAATTAGTCTTTGTTGTCTTAATCCTAGGTTTAGGTTTTGTATTTGTGTCACTCAAGTAATCGGAATCCCTTTTGCAGTACTTCTCTTATGCATCGACTTTTATCTTTGCATTTCATTGTTCATCTAAAATCTTTTTCTGCACACAATTAAATTAGGGTTCATTTTGGCAGTTTAGTAGCATGACTAATTTTATTTATGTTAGTCATCACAAATCTGTTATATTTAATTTTGGATAGAATAGGCTATATAATCATTTGTATTTTAGTACTTGTCTCTTGTTTTTATCATTCATCTCTGTACTTTAGTTATGATTTTATGTACTTGTCTTTGTAATTATATTAGCATAATTTTCCCTTAGGAAGGTCATTGTAATAAGGATATAATTAATTTGATAATTCTTAATGTCTTTCATTTGTAAGTTTGTTCCATTCTATACCTCATTTGATTATATCTTACAATGTAAGTATTATCCATAGATAGAGCTTGATTTAGCAGTTTATAAATGATCATTAGTGTAGAGTATCTCTCTTTATTATTGAGAAAAAGGTATCTCTAGCATTTAGGAATTACTAGGCCATTAGTTATCATTAGTAAGCATAGAATATGCCTAACCTAATTCCACATTAACAATCTAGTCTTGCATTTTCTATGTGTGTACCTCGAAGTTTACCAATCCCTCGATTGACAATTCAAGATTTAGGGTGAAGTATTAGCACATATAGTTTTCCTGACATTTTTGGTGTCATTTCGAGGGAGTTGTTGAAAGGATTAGGGTATTAGTGGAATGTTTTCTAGTTTTATTTTGTATTTATCCTTGGTTTAGTACATTCTTCTTTTGGTAGGAGTTGTATATAGATAGGTAATATTAAGTTTTAGATAATTGTTTTTTTAAGATCATATTTACAGGAAGAGGAAGGATGGTAAGACTCATAGGAGAGTTTACCATAACCATATGGTGTAATATTGAAGTGCATTGACTTTGGTGAGCCCTTCCAAAACCTTATCATTATGTAGTATCCTTATGAGTAGACCTAGATGTAATATAGAAGTATATTTCCAGTAAAACATTATTTGTATGATAAATATTCTGGTAGTTCAAAAAACCCTGCTACTAACTTGGATGAGCAATCTATAGGAGGAAAAATTTAGATTGGAGAAAATACAAAACTCAGACTTCCAAAATTAGTGAACTCACAATCTGAAACCACTATCAATCAGGGGAAGAAAGAGGACATTTTGACAACTACAAACTAACTTGTAGGCCCATAAAATATTGTTTAATTCCTTGAAGCTACAAGAGAGACTGTAGTATCACAAGTTTTGTATGTAGCTACAATTTTAATTGCATATTGTATTTCTTTCTCTCACTTGACTACAATTTTAGAGCATTTATTTGATTTTTTTGGAAACATGGGGGATGAAGAGAGAGATTCACACAAGTGATGAGAATGCAAAAAACAATAGAGGTAATGAAGAGCATGAGGTAAAATTTAATTTTCCAATTTTAGACCTCACACAAGATGTTAATATGAAAAATATTCCTTCCTCCGTCTTACCCCATTTTCATGACTTAGTGACTGAGGATCGAGATGCATTTCCATTTGAATTTGACTTTTTGTGTAGAAGTTATAATTATATTAGTGATGCTAAAAAATTGAAACTATTCCCTTCTTCATTACAAGATTATTCTCTTAGATGGATTATGGGATTATGGGAATGTTCCATTTTACCTTGTGAAGGGATGAAGACAAAATTTCTTAAAATGTATCAAGAGTATTGCAATACTAGGGACATGAAAACTCATATTTTCAAAATGCAACAACAATAAAATAAGAGCCTTAAAGACTATCTCGGAATGTTTCTCTACAAAATTCATAAGTTTAAACATGCTTCTTTGAACGAGGATTCGATTAAAACCATTTTCTTGAAGGGAATTAAAGAAGAGTACATTGCCACTCTTAATTTGATCATCTCTGGTGATATGTCTCAAAATTCTTTGCAAAATATTTGTGATCTTTGTAAAAAGTACTCGAGAAGTAGGGATAAGTAAGGAAGAGGAGGTAGAGATACATTTTATAGACGTAGTAAATCTGTTGTAGGGGTAATTAGAACAAAACTATGAATTATATTAGAAATTTTTAAAGAATTTATTTTAAGTACCCTTAGTAATCAGTTAAATTCATTCAAGACAAAGAAAATAAAAGAAGAGGAAAATGTTGATTTAGTAATTTTATGTTCTAAGTGTAGGAAAAAAATACACTAAAAGATTGTCCACTGAATAACATGCATATTTGTGTTATTTTTACAAAAAACCATGTTACTGATAACCGCCCCTCATTACCAAGATTACAATTTGTTTATAAGGGAAGTGGGAAGCAACATAACCTCCTTATATGAATGCACAAAAGAGGCCATGCAAGTAAAGGCCTGAAGGTATAACTTATGAAACTTATGCACAATTTGGTTAATTTTATTGTAACAATTCATCATAGTGGGGTCTTACTAACTCATGGTAGAACTATTCCCCTTGGTCATTACAAAACCAGTATTGGAAACAAGGTTGGATAGGAAAACCATAAAGAGATGTTCCACCTCAACCATTTTTAAAATTTTACTCTACATACCCTCAGTATCCCCATTCTATGCCACAAAACATCCTCAAATACATCCACCCCAACCTGTTATCTGTCAACCTCCACAATTTCAATTTTCTCCTAATCAACCCCTTCCTCCTAGGAATAAAAAATTTCCATCTTAGACCATTAGTATCTCAAATAATAGAGCTCATGCTACTCCTAATGTTCAGCCTCAAACCTTCCTGACTTATATGAATGATTCCCTACGTTTACATGATATTGATCTTAGTTATAGGAAGATTTTGAATAAGACAAAACCCACCATCAACATTGAAGAAGAACTTGACGAGGAGAAAAATCCTTACCCCAGACTCAATGATGATAAGTTATAGAAGGAAGTCCCATCACCACCACAACAATCCTTTTCACTAACTTTTGTTTGGCCAAAAGAATTCAAAATTTGTCCCTATATGGAGAGACTTTCTATAGAAAATCTTGTATCCCAACCAAAATTAGACTTGGAAACTGGATTACGAAATGTTTGTGTGAAAATTATCTTATTGAAAACTATCAAAATGATGTTCCTAATTATGCCAAAACTATAAGGGAATGTCTTAAAAGTCCAGGAATAAAATGAAAGGGACCCTTATCATCTACATAAATGATCAGTTCTCTTACTGTATATATGGACAACCTATGAACTAAATTGATCCTCAAAACCCCATAATAATTATTTATATCAATTGAAATTCCATAGGAAACACCCTAATTGACCTTGGGGCTACTATTAACATCATAACTCTCACTACCATGGAATTGTTGCGAATAGATTCTGTCATACCTACACGAACAATACTTAAGTTAGTTGATAGATACAAGATTGTACCTATTGGTGTTTTGGATGATGTCATTGTTACCCTTGGATCATTGGAATATCCCATTTTTTATGGTTATTCAACCTAAGACCAATATGCATGGTCATCCTGTGATTTTGGGTAGACCCTGGATAGCTAAATTGTTAATGCTTTCATTAGTTGTGAATCTAGGGAGATGACTATCTCCAATGGGGAATCCTTAAAAAGCGTCACTCTGTATTCACCTGCACAAGCTTCCTTAGAAGAGTTATTGTCGATGTCGTAGGGATTTCTCCCTTGCGACAGAGTAGGAATGGCTACCTTCCGTCTATAGGACGGAAGGATAGGGTTCCTGGTGGTGGATGCAAAGAAAACAAATAGGAAAAAAAAGAAAATAGAAATCAAAAACCCTCTGCACATAAGGTTATGGGTTGAGATCCAATACCCTTCATACAACTTGTTAGAAACATCCAAAGACCTGCAAGAAAACCATGAAAACCTGCAAGTATATGTTAAGCAATAGATCCGCAAGCAAATATGTTAGAAAAAATAAAATAAACAACAAAAAACAGAGATTATGCCTTCTATGGGTGGAAATGGGCCACCATGCCCTAGCTTGGAGAAGCACCTCTCTTGAGAATGGGGGAGCTATGGCTCAATGGGAGAATGGATGAGAGGGAAAGTGAATGGCTTGAGAGGCAAATGGTATCAAGGCACTCGCTTGGGAATCATAACAGTATGCAAGGAAGGAATGAATTGAGAGTGACCCCCACCCCTCTATTTATACTTTTTCTCAATACCTTTAGGGTTTTAAGCCCCTGGTTGGGGATTTAGCCCCTTTTTTGGGTTTTTAGCTTCTTTCACTCAATCTTTAGCTCTTTTGGGGGTCTTAAGCTCCTTTGAGGGGTTTTATCCCCTTTTTGGAGGTTTTAGCCCCTATGAGAGCTAGTTTGGCTCTTTTTAGGGGTTTTTAAGCCCTTTTGCACATTTTTAACCCTTTTTGAGGGTGTGGGGGTCAAATGGGTTCAAATGAGGGTCATGTGTGGGTGTCCTTGGGTGGTGTAGGCCATGTAGAGCTGAGTGAGGGATTTTTTGGGTTAACAGATTGCCCCCTGAGAGCAGGATCTCATCGTATGGCCGATGAACATCATAGGATTTTCTTGTGGAGAGGTGGTGCTTCTTAGGCTGGGGCATGGTGGCTTTTGGTTTTTGTATTAATATGGTTCCCGTCAATGGGTGAGATACAAATAATGTGTGACATGTATCTAGATGAGGCGGGAATCCCCATGCTCGTAATGATGTCAAATGAATAATGTGATCCAAGCTCTATAATACAAGAGCTGATCATGTACAACTATTGTTACAATAATGGTTTCCTCAATGAGAGGATGAATACAATACTAATCTAAAGAACTGCTACATTGGACCCATGGAATTATCATGGAATTCTATATCTTCATGACTGATGGCCTGCTAGATCTGGAGCAGTACAAATATGCTACATCAATCATAAATCTATATAAAAGCACTGCTGGGGATTCTGAACACTCTCTCCAATGCAACCCAAAAATCACAAGGGACATGAACCAGTCGAGGTCCCTCAAATAGACTCATCAATGTGCTAGAGTCAAGTGACATCTGGTGTCTTCGACCAAATACTGCATGAACCAATACCCTGTATGAATCTAAACAATGTGATGATGTAGATGGAGTTGAGCACATGAGAAACAACCATCCCGAGAGGCATTAAGGACTCCTCTCAAGTGGTCCAAGGAACTCATCAATGAGGTTAATGAAACCAAGATACAGGGACCTCTAGGTCTATCCTCTAGAATATGTGTGTTGTCATCGATAGAGGGAGACCTATCCCTGGTCAAGGCAATGGTGTTTCCTTGACCAGAAGTGCGAGGGAGATAACCAAAAGATGTGAGACAATCTACGGACTGACACAATAAATTGGGGGAGGGGGAGGGAAGGAGTTGAATAGGAGCAGAGGGAGTGTAGTATACTCAAACATCCTTTGTTCAGAGTATGACGACAAGATGGACCAGGCAGTAAATGAAACTCACTCATGGGAAAGGGATCATAGCTATAATAGTGGGAATTTCACTGCAGATGGGAAATACTTGGGGGAGGTAGATAATTTTGGTATTGATGGGATCCAAGGAAGACACATTGCATATTAATCTAAACAAAGGTGACCCAAAGTGGGAATGTTTCCAGACTGTTATCTATGGGGTGGTGTCTAGAGACACCGTTGTGGTACGATCTCGTGGATTTTTGGAAAGATCGAGAAAGTAAATGCTTGATGGTGCTTTCAATTTTAAAGAGTCTGAAAGCATGAAGAATACTCTAGTGGGGGCCTTTTTTTCGTTGGTAGTCTCCTGCGCCCAAAAAATGATAAAAGTATACATAGGAGAGCTTGCCCATCCTGTAGGGGATAAGAGACTTCTTTACCGTTGGTAGTCCAATCAGGCTGGAAAAGGTTAAACCTATACTGACTGGACAGTCATCCAGATACTTTTACGAGCATGACCAAAACCAAGTTTGCTCGAAAATCTTTTCTTGATGAGAAGGCTGATAAAGAGCATAACGACAACCCATGGTGAGCTTTTTCATAAATTTTGGCCCCTCTGCCTGAGAAAGCATAAAAGTATGTAGAGGGGAATGGTCTTGGCTTGAATGTGCCAAGGTGGTCCTTTTCATTTGATGGTCTACATAGTCTGCAAAAGGAGATAAACAAGATGATGTAGACACCCTTTCCTATACTTTAACGAGTGGGAAAGGAAGCAGTTGTGCTCGACAATCTTTTCATTCTTTTAGGAGTCAGAAAAAATATTAAAAGAAACTCCAATATGGTCAATCGATTGCAGTGGCATAGGCGGTGCCCCATGTTGGGACAGTGGACAGTGGTCTAAACGTCATCCGTGTAGTATGGATGGAGAAGGTGACTCTTAGACATACCAATACATGCATGGGATAGATCGCAGCAGAGGCATGCGATTCGGTGTGATAGAGGCATGCAAACTGAGGTGTCTCTTGGACAGAGGTCAGGAGAGCTGTGTGTGAGTTGTGGTGGATGGACTTGACTACATCTGGTGTGAGTGTGATTAGAGAGGCAGTTATATGAAAAATGCATGCAAATAAAATGATCTTCCCTCCTGACAATGGTCCAGAGATCCGGATAAGGTGCAATGGATGGATTAGACAGCTATATGCTAAAAATCAAAATGATGTGCCTTACGGGCGGTGGCCTGGGAACTCGCATGATTGGCGGTGGGAAATTGTAATGCAAGTACATGTCCAGAGACACTTACATCACAATGATGTGGCTCATAAACCAAGGTAACTTCTGGGAAGTGGTCCTGAAAATTACTTGTTAAACATAAGATGATGGTCTCATTAGAAGATAGAAATTTGATCCCGGTGGTGTGAGGGGTGTCTCAAACAAGCTTTGGGTGACTCTGAACCAGCAACTAATGGTGTTGCCCCTAAATGGGGGATTTCTGATTTGTGGTAAACATGTTTTACAACAAAAAGGGACAATACTATATTACAAGATGAATTGCACATCACTTAAAGAGGTGTCGTTAGAGGGAAAGTGGTTTGGATTTCTAGGAAATCAGTGGTCATTCCTTTGTGTGACATTATGAACCCTAGGAGACAGCCTGTTGGGGCCCAGAAAACAAACTTGAAAGGGTTCAAGAGGATCCTATACTTACAACACCACAGGAAGGTTTTCCGCAAATCGTCTATGTGTTATGTTTGCTTTCGTGACCTCGCAATGAGGTTATCAAGATAGACCAATATGATGTGGATGAGGTCGTGGAAGCAGAGTGTTATGGCACACTGGAAGATGGCTCTAGCGTTCTTTAGACCAAAGGGCATTACTCGGTAGGCGAATGTGCCCCATGGGGTTGTGAATGTAGTCTTGTTATGATATTCTTTACAGATCTGGATTTGGTTATATCCAGAAAACCCATCCATGAAGGAAAAGACCTCATCTTTGACGCATGCATCGATAATCTGATCGATGAAGGGTTTTGAGAGGTTGTCTTTGGGACATGCCCAATTTAGATTGTGTAATTCTATGCAAACCAAGATGGTACCCTATTTTTTATTCATAGGAAGAGGATTTAAAACCCAAGTGTTGTATGCAATGGAGTAAATGAAGCCGGTTGTGCATAGCTTCTCTATTTCGGCTTTGACCGTGGCTTCTTTGGAAGGATGGATTGGCCATTGCTTTTGGCACACGGGGGCCACATCGGGCCATGTGTTGATGTGGTGTTCCACGATGGATGGATCCAACCCAATAATTTCGGTGTAAGACTAGGAAAAGATGTCACGGAATTCCTGGAAGAGAGCTTTGTAGGCACTGACTTCTTCTGGGGAGCAGGGTTGGTTGAGATGTTGATTTTGATGGTTGGTGAGATGTTGGCCATGTTCCCTTCTTCAAAGGCATCTGGTGTTGGAATGGGGGTTTTGAACTAGTCGACTTTCCCATGAATGAAATCTTTGGTTTCCATAGAAAACTTGTCAGACTACGACACAAGTTCTTCGGGGAGGAAGAACGAGCGATGGTGCATGTTGTCCCATGGGTATTCTAGGGCGGTTAAGGCTTCAAGTATCTCCTCATCATTGCAGAAGCAATGAAGAGATAGGTTTGATGGATTGTCATTGGTGGTGGAGACAAGAGGATTAGTAGAACTTGACATCAAGTAAATGGACATGGTGTCCGAAGAAGGAGGTGCGGGGTGAACTTCTTCAATTAGGGTGATCTCAGATTCAAGGGAATGTTGACGAAGGTTGGATAAATCCATTTGGAACTTGGAAAATTCTTGGCAGTGGTGAGAATAGTGTCCATACAAACCGCAGAGGGTGCAAGCATGGTTTCTTCTCAACGACTTGTTTTTCATTATTGGCCCACTTGGAAGTTCAACCATGGGGAGGTTTTTCGTTGTATCCATGGTATCCAAATGCGCATAGATTATGGGAATCTCAGGGCAGTTTTGAGTTGGATGGCCCTGTTATTCGCAGATGCCACAAGGTGGGATCTGTCGAGGTTCAGCAGTAGCTTTCGCGTTTTTTCCCTTGACCCTTTTTGGGTGGGGCGGTGCCAGTGCGGGTGCGGTGGTTGGTTTTTGCGAGCCAAGTGGAGGATGAGATTCGACTGCAATGGGTTGCACAGGGGTTAAGAATACCTGGGACATTGATGGTTGAGCCAGTGGATCAAGATACCACACGAGAATTCCCACTATAAAGTTGGGTAAGTTTAAGGTGGCCATTACTGGCTTGCTCATGACACCAGGTGGGGAAAAGAGGAAGGGAATTGTGTGAACTGGGGAGGAGCCCAGATAACTCCCTGATGGTTGCATGTGGGGGTGAGGTTGTGGTGGTGGCTACACATAATGCTATGGCTATGGATGATGTTGCGGCTGTGGATGATGCCAGTTGGTGATGGTGTTGCAATTTCGGATGGTGTTGTGGTTGTGGTTGTGGTTGTTTTTTGGGTGCAGTAGTGCTGGATGAGATCATGCAAAAATCTGTAGTGTTATTTGGTGTCAGTTGTGGTGACACTAAGGGGAAAGAATCCATCATGGTGGTATCAGAAAACAACCCAAGGCCCACATTCAACAATGGGGAGGCTAGTAGGTTGTCAACCATGGTGTTGACCGTAGGGATAACATTAGCGTGTGTGGTCAGACCTTGTGTATCAATGGTATTGATCATAGGGATAACATTAGCAGGTGCCGTTAGCCCTTGCATATCATGATAAGTCAGTTTTTCAACCATCGTGATTTTCCCTTCATGGGGGAACATCATGAGACGGAAAATAGTTGATGCTAGGGCTCTCATGGCGTACATATAACTTCTTTTGAGGAGAAGGTTATAGTCCAATTGAGCATTGACAACCTCTATGTCAATCAGTACTGTCTTCTCAGCTAATGTGATGGGGACATGGGGGAGGATCCCTTGGGCTTTAGTGGGATGGCCATCATAAGCCCGCAGAGTAGTAGATGATGGTTTCATAATTGGGGATCCAAGCTTCTACTAGACTAGGGTAGACATAACGCACGTGGACCCCCTCATCCACTATGCACCGGTGCATGACCAAAATCTTGATAGACACCGGGATTTGGAAGGCAATGCTTGATGGCATCCACGGTTCTCCATTCTTCATGTCGAATGTGATCAACTTGGAGTCAGAGGGGTCCACGACACCAAGGGAGGCTAGTAAGGATTTCCGCTGCTTTGGGAAAGTTTTGAGTACCTTAAGAGCGGACATGGGGGTAGGTGTTTGGGCCAAATCGTTTGCAATGCTATATCTGACAGCAGCTCTAGCTGTGGAGTTGTTGGCAACCCAATGTATGGGGGGCGCGGGAAAGGGGGTAACTGAAGAGGTGCATTGGTTGTTTTAGACGTAGATGTCACTGATGTGTCAGCGGGTTTGGTGTTGGTTCTGTACTGATTTCGTCTGGTTTGTAAATTGACCTCTTCAGTTGTCATAGCTAGAAGGTGGTCTACCATAGGAGGTGCCCCCAGAGCATTGGGATTGGGTTGGCGAGGGGGTGCAATTGCCACCAATCCCTGGACTAGTAATGGGTTTTGGAGCACCATAGGAGGAGGTCCTAGTGGTTTCGGATTAGGTTGGGTTTGGTCTATTGTATTGGTGGCATGTTGAACCTCATTCCTAATGGCCTACTTAGCGAGACCCATGAAGGGACACTCAAATGTGTAGTGCCCATAGATCTTGCATAATGTGTACATTTGGTTTGTATGCAATGGAGCGTTGCATCTTGGTGCATTTGGTCATTAAGAATTTTGGGCTAGCCAATTTTCCATGGCATTGTTGGGAGGATTTGGTTGTTGAACACCTCCCTATGGTTGGTTGTTGCCTTGGTTTCAGGGTTGGTTATCCTGGCTTGCCCTTGTTGGTTATTGGGGGCTGACTAGTTGGGACAGTTCTGCTATGCAAACACCTGTCCTAATGGAGCAGCGGTAGGGGCTTGAACAGCTTGCATCGATGGTGCATAGTAGACTTGGGTGGGTGTTGGTGTCACAAATGTGGGTATTTTCCCCATGTATTGCTGTGTCGACCAAGCTAATCCCTAAGCCAGCTGCAATGGCATAGATTGTGCATAAGAAGTTCTGGCTCCAAACTGGGACATCATTCTTGCATAGTTCAGAGTTTGGTTTTGGTACGCAACACTAGGGGTGTTGCTTGGTTGTGGTGGTATTGTAGGTGGTGTTAGACGCTGTTGTGGTTGGTGAGATACAGAACCTATGATGCCATCTACAGCATGGCATGCCCCTGGTGCATCCCGGTAGGAGGTTCCCACACGGGAAGCATCTGGAATGACAGTGTAAAGGTATCCAGAATGTGCATAGATCAAATCAAACTGCTGGGATTTCAAGATGGCCTCCTCTTTAGATTGGGGACGTTTGGATGCAACATCCTTTGCTATAGGTGGTAGCAAAGTATTTAGGAACCAATCTAGGAATATCATGTCATCTAGTTGGATATTGCACAAACTAAAGTGTCGCCGCAACTCATGGATGTGGTCGGTTATGTGGGTCATAGTATTCTGGTGGCAAGATAACAAGATTTCCAGCCCTTTGTTGTATCTAATGAGGAGTTGGAAATATTGCAGGAACATGAAAGCTAGGGAGTTGAAATCCGGGTACTTGGATTGTGGTAGCTCAATGCACCACTTGGCTGCAGCACGTGTGAGGGTGTGTTGGAACAGTCAGAGTCTGATCGAATCATCTATGATGTTGTTTGATGAGCACCATAGCTGAAATTTCATGATGTGGTTTTGGGGGCACTCCCTTTCCTTCCCTTCAAACTTGGAATGCCTGAGGGAAGTTTGGTTGGCATGGGAGGCCAAAATTTTTGATGGTGGATAGGGTCATTTGTTAACCGAGCCAAGTTAGGAAAGTTGAGATGTGCCATGAAATAAAGGTTTGACCCAAGGTTGATGTGAGATGGTGCAGAAATGGTGGTGGGGTTTGCAGGGACATGATGCACTTGCATAACTGGGGGTACTTGTGGCCCTGTTGTGGAAGGGCCACTACCCCCAACTGTGGTAAAAGGAACTGTGTGAGTGGAAGGGGAACTGCCCCCATGTGTGACAGGAGGGGTAGTGTAGGTGGAAGGGCCACTACCCCCAAGCATGCCAAGTGGGACAGTGTGAGTGGAAGGCACACTGCCCCCATGTATTACAGGTGGGACAACTTGACTGGTCAATGTGGGTGGTGGTAGCTAGCTTATGACGGTTTGAATGATCATACTAGGGCCACCAGCAGAGGTATTGGTAATGGTGTGGGGTGTGTACATGGGTCCATTACCAATCACTACGACGAAAAATGGATCCGGGTTTGCACCAGCCATGGGGCTTGATTTTGCAGTATGCAAGTCTAGCTCAGATTGGTATGATTATGAGTCTAAATCAGAGGCACTATGGCCTTCTGATGGTGTATAGGGTCATCAAGAATGGTCTCGATGGTGTTGGTTCAAGGACCCAAATTGTCGTGGGTCGCCTCTCAAGCGTGAGGAAGAACGTGGGGGATCAATCATGTCTGATTTGTATGTAAAATGGTGAAATATGGTGGTGATTTTTGGACCTAGGTTTTAATGGCTTCCTATTGGATTTTGGTGGTCACTTGGCCACCAAGACTGCTAGAAGACATCGCTTGTATTTTTCTTCATGGGAGTGCTAGTCAATCGGTGGGGGTCGTTGCCTGTTTCGCTTGGCAATTCTTCTCAATGGCCAACTACTTTGGGGTTCTCATGGTACTCCTCATAATGAGTTTCTGGGCTGATCCAAAGTACTTCACATGGTTAAGGTAGTCAGGGACTTATGTCCTCAAAGACTGCAGATGTTTGACTTAGTGTAAATTGTAAATTTTAATGGCTCACTCAGCGTCATGAACTGAGTTGGGTTGGTTTATATGGTATGGTTTGTGTGTGTGTGTCTTTTGTATTTCTATTATGATTGGTGGCTGCTTAAATGGTTTATGAATATTCAGCAGAGTTTAGAAAATTGTTAATGTAAGCAGTAAATGATAATCAAAATTTTACACATGTACTATTTGTGAACCTGAACTATGATAGCCTGACTAGGTGACTACATTGCACCTATATTTCTCTTCAACCAGGAAAGGGTGTTGGGATATGAACACAATGGGACTAAGACTATCCGTATATCCATAGGTCATCCTCCAGATTCAAGGTCGGTCAGTAGGGAGGACGCTGATTGCCATGAGAAGCCCTCCTTCTCTACCCCCTCTAGCTTCCAAGTCACCTTTTTTTAGTGTCTTTTTAATCAATCTTTAATCATGTTCATTAATCCATTAGCCATTTCATTTATCATTGATTTACGCATGATACAATTAAAATGAACAAATACTGAACAAAAATAAACATAGATTGATGGACAGAGACGGCTGAGCCGCACTGACAATCCCAATAAAAGCAAACAGTCAAGCCCAAAAATGGGTCGTGCACCTGTAAAGGTCATGTTTTTGTGAAGTGGATTGTGATCAAACCGTGAGGAACTACCTCAAACGGTTAAAAACCCACTTCAAAAACAGGCTCTTTTACACCTAGTCTTGGGAATATTTGCAAATGGATCAACTTGTTGGGCATAAAATAAGCCCAAACACAGGTGAATTTTCAGAAATTCAGTTCGACTGTTTTTGCACAGTTGATCGATTTGCAAATCAAAGAATAGCCAACAATAACTGGTACTGTGTCCGAGACAATAAAAAAAATGAAATAAAAATATCAATTAACCTAAATAAGCAAATTGTAATAAACAAAACCTAGGGATCCAGTGGGATCGACCTGGTATGGTCGTCAATTCTGTAGTAGGGATTTCTCCCTTGCTACAGAGCAGGAACGGATACCTTCCGTCTATAGGATGAAAGGTTAGGGTTCCTGGTGTTCGATGCAAAGAAAACAGACAAAAAAAGATAGAAAACAAAAATCAAAACCCCTCTGCACACAAGGTTATGGTTTGAGCTCCAATACCCTGCATACAACTTGTTAGAAACATCCAAAGACCTACAAGAAAACCATGAAAACTTGCAAGTATATGTTAAGCAATAGATCTGCAAGAAAATATGTTAGAAAAACAAAAATAAACAACACAAAATATTGATTATACCTTCTATGAGTGGAAATGGGCCACCATGCCCTATCTTGGAGAAGTACCTCTCTTGAGAATGGGGGAGCTATGGCTCAATGGGAGAATGGATGAGAGGGAGAGTGAATGGCTTGAGAGGAAAATGGTCTCAAGGCACTCACTCGGGTAGCATAACAGTATGCAAGGAAGAAATGAATTGAGAGTGACCCCCACCCCTCTATTGATACTTTTTCTCAATACTTTTAGGGTTTTAAGGCCCTTGTTGGGGCTTTAGCACCTTTTTTGGGTTTTTAGCCCCTTTCATTCAATCTTTAGCTCTTTTGGGGGTCTTAAGCTCCTTTGAGGGGTTTTAGCCACTTTTTGGAGGTTTTATCCACTATGAGAGATATTTTGGCTCTTTTTAGGGGGTTTTAAGTCCTTTTGCACATTTTTAAGCCTTTTTGACGGTGTGGGGGTCAAATGGGGTCAAATGGGGGTCGTGTGTGGGTGTCCTTGGGTGGTGTAGGCCATGTAGAGCTGAGTGAGGGATTTTTTGGGTAAACAGTCGATATAGAACCCTTATATAGATCAGGAAATTTCCCATCCCATGTTCACGATTGAACAATCTAGGGGGTTACAAGAACAAACTAAGCAAAACATATTGAACCAATTCTTCTCTGTTACTGATTACATTGTTTATCTTAAATATTTTTTTAGAGTATGAACAAGTCTTTAGTATAGAGTTTCAAGAGAACTATAGTCCAATTGCTTCAACCACACCTTTAGTGTTATCCATAGCTACAAGTTTAGGTTCCTATAGTAGCCATGTTTACATTAGTCTAAAGGAAATTTTACACATTAATCCTAATCTGGAGCTACATCAACAACAACAGATAGTATAGGTACTGAAAGGAAAATCGAGTGCTTTTATTGGGTTTATATAGATATGAGAGGGATACACCCTAAAACATGTATCCATCATATCTATATTCAAGAAAATTCCAAACCTCTTCGGAAACCACAAAAATGAATGAACCCAACATTAAAAGATATCGAGAAAGAGGAATCACAAAAATTTCTTGCTGCCAATTTTATCTACCCCATATCCAATAGTAAGTAATTTTCTCCACTTGTTATTATGCCTAAAAATAATGGTAATGAATGGAGGATATGTGTGGACTTTAGGGAGCTGAACAAAGCTAAATTGAAATACTACTTCCCTCTTCCTTTTACTGATCCAACATTGGATACATTTGTTGGAACGACACATTTTTATTTTCTAGATGGGTTTAGTGGCTATAATAAAATTCAAATGGCACCAAAAGATCAAGATAAGACCAATTTTACTTGTCCATGGGGTAATTATGCATACCGTGTATTACCTTTTGGATTATACAATTCCCCTACTACATTCCCCCATGGTTAGTGGTCATCGGAGC
This sequence comes from Pseudotsuga menziesii, assembly GCA_001517045.1. Taxonomy (NCBI): domain Eukaryota; kingdom Viridiplantae; phylum Streptophyta; class Pinopsida; order Pinales; family Pinaceae; genus Pseudotsuga; species Pseudotsuga menziesii. Next base: position 65,054 of record LPNX010820649.1, on the reverse strand, counting down.
TCATACTAACTCAAGTGATGAAATCAAGGCTATTTAACTAAAGGTAGGATCCTAAATTATAGTAATTGACTCAAGTGGACCTATAATATGGATGCGAGCACATTAACTCCTAGAAACAAGGAAGAGGGAGCATATGGGTATAATAAGGATAATAATGAGAAAATAATAGTCTCGATTGATTAGGGTACTTATGAATATACACTAGGTGATCAACTTACGAAGGTCTAAGCACTAGGAATCAAATAAATGATTAAGGCTAATGTTCTGATGGGTTGAGTATTCTAACACCCCCCCTTAAGCCTAACTTATTTGAGGAAAATGAAAAATTAGGGCCCAAAAACAAAGGCTAAGGTCAAGCTTTACAAATTATTTTTCCATCCAAAAATGAGGAAATAGAAAAAACCTCATGGGGAAAATCCTCCTTCAAAAATGGACATGAGGTACACCAGAAATAAACTGCTCCAAATCCAAATAGGTGTGAACTTGATTAGATATATAGAGGGATATTCTTCTTGGGAATAAGAGGTTTCTACTCCCATGTATGGATCATGTGTTTTATCTCTGCTGATCCCGCATGCAAATTAAAATGCTCACTAGATGTGAACTTCCTGAGATCATGTCCAAATGAGACTTGAGATGTTAGAGCCATGAAATTTGAACCAAGATGTGATCCAAATAAAGTAAAATAAGATCCAAGCGAATGGTGGTGTCCTCCATCTTCTGTTAAACTCTTCAAAACATCCAATAACACACTAAAATTATAACCAAAGAGAGGCTCATAGAGTGTATGAACTGCAACAACAACCTGTTTATCTTCATAATTTGAAATAGAGGGAGATGGAGACAACTGAGTTATTCATCAACAAGAGAAGTTTGAATGTCTTCTTTGTGTATATCAGCTTCATGAGAATCCACATAGGAATAATGAATCACTACATGGAGACTTTCAACTATTCAAAACTATGTTGAGAGATCTTCATTTTCTCCTTCAAATTCAAGAACAACTTAAAATCCAAGAAGTTGTTGTATAAAGAATACCTACAAAACAAACTTTGAATATCTATATTGAATTTAATTGATTCAAATTTATCTATGCTCAACCTAGAATATTTGATACCATATTATATTGTGCACATTGGATCTAATACTCTAATGTATCCTCACAAGAATTGCAACAGAGATAAGCATAATAATAGAGAGAAAATAATGAAGTAGACACATAAGAGAGAAAATTCAATTGGTACAAAATCCATCTTATTATTATTCACCAATAAGGTTACATACATAATACATCTCCAAGGGATAAATTCATGAGCCTAAAGAGGCAGTTGAACTCCACACATGTGGTAGGCTTAGATAACATAGAAAACATCACTAGACATAATTGCTAGACATAACTTCTAAAGAAGATTAGTTAACTAAGTGTAACTAAAGAGTAGTTGGACGAAGAAGGACATTATCTTGTTAATTGATAATACATAATGATAGAGACCACACAAGAGGCGTTCATTTGAGTGTTAGTGGTCATCAGATATCATACTAACTTAGGTGTTGAAATCAATGCTAGTTAACTAAAGGCAGTCTCCTCAATTATAGGAACTAACTCAAGTGGGATATTAAATCATACATAAGAGCGAATTAACTCCTAGAAACAAGGAAGAGGGAGAATATGAGGATAATGAGGCTAATAATGAAAAAATAATAGTCCATAGTGATCAAGGTACTTAGGAATATACATTAGGTGGTCAACTGAAAAAGGTCTAAGCATTAGGAGATTAAATAAATGATTAAGGCTAATGTCTATATGGGTTGAATATTCCAACACCCCCCTTAATCCTAACTTATGTGAGGAAAAAGAAAAACTAGGGCCCAACAACAAAGGCTAAAGTCTCCATTTACAATTTGTTTGTCCATGTAAAAATGAGGAAATAGGAAAAACCTCGTGGGGAAAATTCTCCTTCAAAAATGGACACGAGGTACACCAGAAATAAACTACTCCAAATCCACGTAGGTGTGAACATTATTAGATGTCTAGAGGGATAATCTTCTTTGGAAGAGGAGGTTGCTACTCTAATGTCTAAATCATGTGTTGGATATATACATAGTCTACATGTAAATTAAGGTGCTCACTAGACTTGAACTTCTCATGATCAAGTCCAAATGAGACTTTGTTACATACCTAAATAATAACAACAATAAATACAAAAATAAAATGATACAATATATATATCATAATAATAATAACAACAAAAAAATAATAATATAATATTAAGTGCATAATAATTGCTACTAAGAAGCGAGTGCGATTTGAACTTAGGTGGGGAAGGTAACAATCATTCCTCCCAACCACCCAATCTAAAAGAAGTCTTTAGGGGAAGAAATAAATTATTGAAAAGTATAGTATACTATAAAAGATAAAATATCTCTTTCTTTGATATATCTTGGGATAAAAAGCATAACAAAATCGATTCTCATGACAAAAAAAGGAATATTCCTGCAAAATTTTGAAAAACAAGCACACCCCATTTTAAAAACTTATGGTCTTATTCAAGAGAACTCTGTTCACATTGTTATTTTCCCAACAACCAAGAAGAATTGTATAATTGTTGACCTAGCAAAATAATTAATTATTTCATAATCAGATATAATTGACAATAACACGATTCTTTCTGATGAGAAATATGATCTTAAGAACTTACAACTATTTGTTGATGATTACAAGGTCATAACTCAATTCACTATCGGTTCAGTGGTATCATTGGAGCAAGACATGGCTGATATAATTCTAGGGTCAACTTGGTTAGATACATTGGGTACCTTCATGTTCAACATAAGGAAAATGTTCTTGACATTTCCTTACAAAAAGAAGAAAGTCACATTTCAAGATGTTACAATGAAGTCAAGTTCAGGAGATTTTTCGACTGAAGAGTTTAAAGACATCTCGAAGGTGCTTTCAGAAGAAGATAAAAAATCAATACAGAAGATGCATAATGAATTTGATAAAGTCATCATAAACAAAGAATAAGATATCTCTCATCCAAGAGATAATAATAAGAAGTTGCTTCTTCAAATAAAGAAGGAGGAGGATAAGGCACAATACAACCAAAATCTAGAAGAGGAGAATCAAGATCTTCATAAGAAACTATTAGAAAATATTGAAGAGAATAATCACCTTAAGAAGCATAAACAAGATCTAATAGATCACATTCCGAAGCTTAAATATGATGATAAAGCGCAAGATGGAATATTAAGGAACCTTAAGAATGATAAGCATTCCTTAGAAAAAGAAGCAAATACAAATCTAGTCCTTGTCACAATTCAAAAAGAATCCAATGTAGTAAAAAGAAACAACAAGAATTCCCTATCAACACCCCAACCATATAAACGAGTATTGTAGAAAGTGGGAATTGTTGAAAGATAATGGTACTAATGTAATCAAAGCTCCCGACGACATATCAGTGGGGAATCCCAATAGTCAACAACAAATCAATTTGGGATGGATTATCTGGAAACATATCGAAAGTTATACTCTACACTTAGAAGTTAGTATTGACATGTTTCGTCACCTATGACGTCATAAGGAATGATGCAAGCACATTATAAGGATTTGAAGACTAGGCCTTTCTAAGAGATAGGCAATGTTACATACCTAAACAATAACAACAATAAATACATAAATATAAGATAATACAATATATATAAAAATAAAAACCATAATAATAATAACAACAAAAAAATAATAATATAATAATAATATAATAATATAATATAATATAATAAGAATAATAATATAATATAATAATATGATAATATAATATTAATTAGCTCATGTTACCCAGCTCTACCTCTTCGTGGGTACATATTTGGTGAAGTTGGGCGAGACTATCTCGAATTTCATCTAATTAGAGCGGCTGAAGATAGTCGGGAATATCTTCCCATCCTGTGTATTGGTCGCCCAAAACACATCGGAAATATTGTCTCATCTCTTCTCTTAGAGCAACGTTGGGAGTTATATCATCCAAAAGGAAAGGCCGGTGGTTGTAAGGCATGGTTGGATTCTAGGGACTCTTCTCCACCCACATATCGACAGAGTTTCGATCGTATAGGAAATCGGTTCAAAGCTATTTTTACCGGATCGAAAGCCACGCTTTGGCATATGAAGCATACATATTCCTCCTTCTCAATGTCCATAATATTAATCTTAGTATTTATTTAACGTATCTTATCTATGCTGCAATATATATATCCTTCATGTTCCTGTTAAAATAGATTTTTTCTTTTTGATGTTTTAATTTCTATTGTAAATTTTAATTAAATAATATGGAGTCAATGTACATGTTAAGATTTATTAAGTTTCTTATGTTAATAAACTCAAACTTACTTTT
>LPNX010820649.1:17170-55615 GCA_001517045.1 Pseudotsuga menziesii | reverse complement strand
GTAAATGACCATGAATGATGTCTGATGCTAATTTACTTTACATTGTTTCTTACATAAGTGGCAGGTACTAAGCAACTGCGTTGCTTATTCCACTTGTTAATTTTACGATAATAATATAAGTTAATATTTAAAATTATAATATATTTATTATGTTCTTGTGAGGGCACAATATAGTTGTCACCAAGATGGTGTTATTCACGTTTTGATGGTAGTAAATTTTTTGTATTTATAAAGTAAAGATTATAGTTTGTAATTTTTACATTATTTTATGAACTATTTTTTTTTAATGAGATTAATTGGTATGTATGATTTGGGCCTATTAAATAAATGGTGTCCAAGACCTCTAGAGGTTATCATACATGTCAGGAAAATTATATGATAATTAATTTGAGACTAAATTGTCAACCTGGGCGGGTAGGCTTTGAGGTGTCAGCATTGTGGTGAAGGGTAACCTAGCTTAGTCTAATCTAACTGATCTAATGCTTACTAGATAAAAGCTCTATTAATTACCCTTAAACTAATTACATGCAAGAAAACTAACCTCTATTGTCTAATCTAGAGAGTATGGACATGTAGATTAAAGTTAAGTTTTGTAGTATGCCTATCAGAGAGGTTCATCGAGTTCAAAGATGTTAATAAAATTTAAGTTCTAAAATAAAGGTGTTTATATTGACCCAATGGTTTGTGGTTGATGAAGGCTTGCTACAAGAGAAAAATATTTTTCGGTCGAGAGGGGAATTCTATAGCCCAGTAGGGGGGATGTGTAACTCTTTTCGTGCTTATAATCAATTTATAATAGACTCAAATAAAAATAAAAAATAAAAGAAAATAATTTGAATATACGAAATATTGGTGGGATTCATAAAAATAAAATAAATATCAAAACATTCTACAACCCAGTAGGGGAGAGATGTGTAACTCCTTCTGTGCTCATCCTAGAGTTCACATGTGTCTTTTATAAAAAATAATATATATATTATTAAAAATAAAATTTATGCTTAAATTAAATTTAAATGTTTGAGAATTGCATATATATAACACAACACAAATTAGATAAACTAAAACCATAAACATTGGATTACACATTTCCACTCTAAAAAAGGGTTTCCATCTTAAGGGATTTGATCCCTCTCGGTGCTTGGTAGATCCCCTTTTAGATGGATCTATGCTGGTATAACTGCATTCCTTATAGGCTAAGATATAGACTTGGTTTTATTCTAAATTTTAACCACAAATGAAATCTAAGCGTAGTACTTACATTTGTTTCTAGATGAGCTACTATGTGCAATATGAATTTGTTAAAAAAACATAAATGTACAAAGAACAAAAATGAAAAACGTGACTATAAGTTCTACACTAGACTATGGATGCGCAAATCAACCTCAAACTTAAAAAAGAAGCATGCTGGAATAAACAAAAACTAAGTATCTGTATTCACACTCAAAAGCACATAAATCCTACAACACAAAAGTATGTCAAAGACAGAGTTCTAATCCTATCTATTCAAAATGCAGAAATCTAATGGAGTCCACAATAGATTTGATTTTCAAACTATAATATTATATTAACAACTACCAAAAGATTCTATAAAAAAACAAATTTCAAAAGAAGACAATCGCTACAAAAAAATCAATGGAAGAAATCCTATAATGAAATATGCTACGTTTAGTCAAATTTGTCAAAAATTGCATGGTGAATCAAGCTTGAAAGGAGGACTCACTTATGCAAATTAAAAAGGAAGAACCTAAACTATACCAACAATGGAAAATTAAAAGGAAGGTCGATCTAATCATTGGAAGAGACACATTGTTATTTGTAGAAACAAAGCATGGCTACACAAGTTCACAAGAAACCATGGCTTATGTAAATTGAAATTCCAAAAATGTTTTATATAATTTTACAATTCCCATGCTCAACAACCGATTTTGGAAATGTTTTGACAACTAAAACATAGATTGATAGACAATAGATTAATACAACTTCTGGAATTGATTTCTGAATTGAAATTGAGTACAAATTGACAGTGGGTATGAATTTTATGCACTGAACTTCAAAAACGTTATTTCCAAACTACCCACAGAAATTGATTCTATTATAAAAATTGAGAAGGAAAATAAATACCTATACAAAATATGAGATAAAATTTGTAGAAGAAAACACACATTCAATTCACAGGGATGGCCAATCCTTGGGGGTTTCACAATCTGTGCATAGAATTTATTCCTGGGAATTCAAGTCTCAGTGAAAGAGATTGAGTTTACAGAGTGAAGATCTAATGCTAAGAATCCTCTGCCTCTTCTAAAAAACAATACCATTCTTTGAATTTAATAGCATTTACAAAAGGCTGAGTAGTGAGGAGACATACCAAATCTATGACTTGACCTCCCAACTAATCTATACAAAAAATTCAATATTAAAAACAGTTGAAATGCCTTTGCAATTCCCTTCTGAGAAATGATGAAATTCATTGGATTGGAGGTTAATGAGATGCAAAAATTGGTAAACCAAATATTTTGCTGATTCTTCGCGTAACTACATACTCCAACAATTTGCTAGATTCCCCAGTTATCTTTAACATGTAACTAGTTGATTTGATTGAGATTTAGAGACAGTTTTCAACAGCCTTATAAGTTGACACAAACACCACACCATCTAGAAACATCAACCTTAAAAATCCATGTGGAATATTTGGCAATGGAGGCACGCACATATGTTAACTGATGATTCTTCTTCCATAGAGGTGCTCAAAAAGGTGCCAAAGTGAGTCTCGGATTGTGAAATTTCACATCTTCCCAATGCAACAAGGTATAAAAGAAGTAATGAGTCCGAGTATGATTTTGAATTCATTATAGGGTTCAAATTAATGCAAAATTACTTTTATTAATCCTCCATAATATAATCTCCTCGAATCGTTAGATTAAGAACCAAGGAATGATTGATATGCATAAAAGCAGTCAAAGATCTGGTTCTCATAAATAATTAAGCTTAAAATTCTATATAAGATGGGAAAAATAGGGACCCATCAATACATTTATTAACATCATGGAAATGTAGGATCTTATTAATAAGACCACTTTTGAGGGATACTTTATTGATCATTGTAAATATGATAATGTTTAGTCCACTCCTTAAACTCAAAACGAACCCTAATTCTTTGCCACGCAAAAGATAGTCATGGTAGCTTGAGGCCTTTAACAACTTTCTCATAGTTACTTTCCCGGTTATGCTTACAGGTGAAAAATAAATTATCTTGCAGAGATTTGAGAGTGGATTTTTTGTTGGTTTAAATTTCTCTATGTTTAGTTTGAATTTGAGATTTTAACTGTGCAAGTTGTTCATAATACCTAAAAAAGTGGTCTAGTTACAACTTAAGCAAAACTTATTGTGTGTGGTACCTATTTCCCTTTCTATTTCAATGATTCCTCAAACAAACAACAATATATTCATTTTTATGACATATAGATAGCCCATCTATATCCTTGGGAGATAATCATAAACAAACGATCACAAGAATCCTTATTGCAATGCATTGAAAGACTACACAATAGAGTTCTCAGAGAAAAAAAGGTGCAATGAATTGAAAGACTACACAATAGATTTTTAAGAAAAATAAAAGGCGTATTTATTTAGGTAAAACCGGGTATCAAACAGATAAATAAATCACTTCCAAGATTTTATGTTCGATGCAAAATATCATTCTTTTATGCATATTTATCCTATCCACTGACTATGTATTTTTTTTAAATGGCGATCAATTAAGAATGGAACAACTAATTAACATGGAAAACAAATCCATGCATCCCTTTGCATGGATTCATGTGGAACAATCCTATGGTTGAGATTACAATTTTTAATGTTTAAATTGCAATTTCGATGATCTAGGTAGTTTTAAAATTAGTCATTTAGTTTAGGAAAGACAACTACTAGTGTTGAAATTGCAAAATTTTTGAAATAACAATTTAGACTATTTTTGTCAAAAAATCGTCGAAAAAATAGGGCATTTTAACTGTCATTTATCCTACTTGTTATATCAACGATTGTAATAAATTGCCAGAGTTAAATAAAAGTTGGAATTCAGAGAATTGATGTACAAAATGACAGGTATGGGTGGTGATATGACATAATTGATTGTCCCTTAATAGCTAATATATTTAAAACTCGACAAGGTGTAATAAAAGATGGCAAATCCAAGCTATAAAAAAAATACTGAATGCAATTTTTGGAGGGCAGATTGCATTCTATATTATGCTAGAAATTGAGTAGATGGATTAACTGAAAGTAGTTGGCATTTTATTAGGCACTAATAAAATACCCTGGGTAGCCAATGCCGTGAATAAATAAGCATTTAAGGGCATCTTAATGGGTGTGTGCAAGAAGTTGAGGGACCCTTTAGATGCAATGGTGGAGTGAAGTCATTCACTCTTGATCCAAAAAAAAGAAATCAACCCAAGCAACACCGAACCTTCCAAGCCTAGTCCCAAGGCTGGCAATGGTCATGCCAACTAGGTTAGTAAAGAAAATCGTGCCTCCGTTTTAGTCAAGCTAATCGCGTGCACGATTTCCTTTGCTAAAACGGAGGAACGATTGTTAAAACCTGTTTTTTATTTTCAACCGGCCGAGGCCATCCTTTTCTCATTTTTGGCGCGGCTATTGGACGAACGAAGATGAAACCTCGACTGTGCATACAAGATTTTGGGTGTGCTTGAGCCCTCCATCTCCACCTTTGGATTAACCTTCCCTTTGTGAGGTAATTTTTTCAATTTTTTTCATGTTTTTTTCATTTTCTACATCGATTTATTTGCCTTGTCTACAATAATTTTGTTGTATGATTAGGAGGTAAAACAATTGCACTAAAAGAATGCTACGTCAATCCTCTCTATGTTGAATCATTTGTAGCTACTTCATTTCTAAAAGAATCTTTAAAGAACTTAAAATAGCTATCATATTTTGTTATTCAAAGTAATTTAATATGCTCTATGGCAAAACTTCTGATTTATTGTAAAATTCCATCTCTAAACATCTGAAGGAACATAGTCATTTTCACAATAGAAAATGTACTATTAATCACCAGAAACATTAAGTCAATTTGTATATACAGCACCCACGTCAATATTGTTAATGCTCGCTGACAATATTGTTAATGCTCGCTGACAGTATATAGTCACGGTCTCGATTCTGATCAGACACAATAAACTCAGATCTTCTGTCACTATATAAATGTTATTTCTTTCAGTTTCGATCACATCGTAAAACCCTTATGTTTGCATCGCGTCACGTTGCTTCGATAGTTTTAGTCCATTTCCGCCACACCTTACTTTCAAAACCTGACTACTGTTAAAATAGATTTTTTCTTTTTGATGTTTTAATTTCTATTGTAACTTTTAATTAAATAATATGCAGTCAATGTACATGTTAATATTTATTAAATTTCTTATGTTAATAAACTCAAACTTACTTTTCTTATTAATTTTGCGATAATACTATAAGTTAATATTTAAAATTATAATATATTTATCATGTGAGGGCACAATATAGTTGTCACCAAGATGGTATTATTCATGTTTTGATGGTAGTAAATTTTTTGTATTTATAAAGTAAAGATTATAGTTTATAATTTTTACATTATTTTATTAACTATTTTTTTAAATGGGATTAATTGGTATAGATGATTTGGTCCTATTAAATAAATGGTGTCGAAGACCTGTAGATACTATCATACATGTCAAGAAAATTATATGATAACTAATTGGACACTAAATTGTTAACCTGGGCTGGTAGGCTTTGAGGTGTCAGCATTGTAGTGATGGATAACCTAGCTTAGTCTAATCTAATTGATCTAATGCTTGCTAGAGAAAAGCTCTATTAATTACCCTTAAACTAGATTACACGCAAGAACACTAACCTCTATTATCTAATCTAGAGAGTATGGATATGTAGAACAAATTTAAGCTTCGTAGTATGCCTTTGAGAGAGGTTCAACGAGTTCAAAGATGTTAGTAAAATTTAAGATCGAAAATAAAGGTGTTTATATTAACCCAATGGTTTGTCATTGATGAAGACTTGCTACAAGAGAAAAATCTTTTTGGTTCGAGAGGGGAATTCTATAGCCCAGTAGGGGGCAATGTGTAACTCTTTTCGTGCTTATAATCAATTTATAATAGACTCAAATAAAAATAAAAAATAAAATAAAATAATTTGAATATACCAAATATAGGTGGCCTTCATAAAAATAAAATAAATATCAAAACATTCTACAACCTAGTAGGGGAGAGATGTGTAACTCCTTCCGTGCTCATCCTATAGTTGACACGTCTTTTATAAAAATTATATATATATTATTAAAAATAACTTTTATGCTTAAATTAAATTTAAATGTTTTAGAATTGCTTATATATAACACAACACAAATTAGATAAACTAAAACCATAAACATTGGATTACACATTTCCACTCTAAAAAGGGGTTTCCACCTTGAGATATTTGATCCCTCTCGGTGCTTGGTAGATCCCCTTTTAGATTGATCTATGCTGGTATAACTGCATTCCTTATAAGCTAAGATCTAGAATTGGTATTATTCTAAATTTTAAGCACAAATGAAATCTAAATGTAGTACTTACATTTGTTTCTAGATGAGCTACTATGTGCAATATGAATTTGTTAAAAAACCATAAATGTACAAAGAACAAAAATGCAAAACATGACTATAAGCTCTACGCTAGACTATGGATGTGCAAATGAACCTCAAAATTAAAAAAGAAGCATGCTGGAATAAACACAAACTAAGCATCTGTATTCACACTCAAAAACACATAAATCCTACAACACAAAAGTATGTCAAAGACAGAGTTCTAATCCTATCTATTGAAAATTCGGAAATCTAATGGAGTCTACAATACATTCGATTTTCAAAATAAATTATTATATAAACAACTACAAAAAGATTCTATAAAAAAGAAATTTCAAAGGAAGACAATCGCTACAAAAAGTCAATGGAACAAATCCTATAATGAAATATGCTACATTTAGTCAAATCTGTCAAAAATTGCATAGCAAATCAAGCTTGAAAGGAGGACTCACTTATGAAAATTAAAAAGGAAGAACCTAAACTATACCAACGATGGAAAATTAAAAGGAAGGTCGATCTAAGAATTGGAAGAGACACATCGTTATTTGTAGAAACAAAGCATGGCTACGGGTGAAAACATGAAGCTGGGAAACAATTTTGCTTGTTTTTTGACAAAACAAACTGCAAAATTTAATGTTTTCCAACTTCAACCCCTTCAAAATGATATATCCCTTAGAAATTTCACCTTGAAGTAAACACACAAGTTTTAGAGAATTGAATTAGCTCCGTACTCATATCTTTAGAAAAAATATTATCAATAAATAGTGGGGAAAATTTGGAGGGCACCAACAACATATACTTTAAAATTTTAAGTATGAATAATGAGTGACCTGTGTGCCCTCCAATTTTTCTTAGAGATAGTTATTCATTTTAGGGAAACAAAATTTATACTCATAATCTACATAGATTCAACTTGTGCATGGAATACATTTTGAGGTTTTTCAGACTTTGAAACTATTTTTTATTATTTATCGAAACACCATAAGTTCAGAAAATGGTGCATTATCGACACATGTTGGTGAGATTCAATTTTATTTTTAGTGTGACACTTATTGGAAAAAATAAAAGTACCCTTTTGAAGAGGACAAGTCAATTATGATCTCTATGAATATTTTAAAATTTTTGGTGTTGTTTTTGTTATGATATTGAATTTTCATTTCGGGTGATTTTCAGAATAACAAAATTCTTAAGGGATAATGTTTAGAAAAAAATATTAATAGATAGAAATTAAAATTGAAATGAAACAATGTTTATATCATTCGAGACTAGATTCAGAGATGAATCCATTTCTACCAAGTCCAACAAATAATATTTAAAATTTGCAAGGGTTTGGGCTTGCTGAAGTTGCAGGTTCCAGAAAGATGCTAGATATTTTCGCAGGTTTTGTTAACCATGAACTCTCGGCCGAAAAAATATCTCCAAAATCTCGACTGAGAGTTTAGTTCAAACTCTCATCTGAGATTTTGTTTTTTAAATACAGCACGGTTATTGGTTCAAACTCTTGACCTAGAGTTTTATTAAACTCTTAGCCAAGAGTTTGAACTCTCACAAAATCTCGGCCTAGAGTTTGAGGTTGAATTTTTTCGCATTTTCATCTGTGTGTCCTCTTTTTTTTTACTCCATTTTTCATACAATTGTTTCCCAACTTTGTATTTCACCCCTACACAAGTTCACAAGAAACCACAGCTTATGCAAATTGAAATTCCAAAAAACAATTTATATAATTTTACAATTCCCATGCTCAACAACCGATTTTGGAAATGTTTTGACAACCAAAACATAGATTGATAGATAATAGATTAATACAACTTCTGGAATTGATTTCTAAATTGAAATTGAGTACAAAATTGACAGTGGGTATGAATTTTATGCACAGAACTTCAAAAATGTTATTTCCAAACTACCCACAGAAATTGATTCTATTATACAAATTGACAAGAAAAATAAATAGCTATACAAAATATGAGATAAAATTTGTAGAAGAAAACACACATTCGATCCATAGGGATGGCCAATCCTTGGGGGTTTCACAATCTGTGCATAGAATTTATTTCTGGGAATTCAAGTCTTAGTGAAAGAGATTGAGTTTACAGAGTGTTTATCTAATGCTAAGAATCCTCTGCCTATTCTAAAAAACAATACCATTATCTTAATTTTATAGCATTTACAAAAGGCTGAGTAGTGAGGAGACATACCAAATCTATGACTTGACCTCCCAACTAATCAATACAAAAATTTCAATATTAAAAATAGTTAAAATGCCTTTGCAATTCCCTTCCAAGAAATGATAAAATTCATTAGATTGGAGGTTGATGAGATGCCAAAATCGTTAAACCAAATATTTTGTTGATTCTTTGCGTAACTACATACTCCAACAATTTGCGAGACTCCTCGGTTATCTTTAACACATAACTAGTTGATTTGATTGAGCTTTAGGGATGGTTTTCAACAACCTAGTTAGTTGACACGAACACCACACCATCTGGAGACATCAACCTTAAAAACCCATGTGGAATATTTGGTAATGGAGGCATACATATGTTAACCGATGATTCCTCTTCCACAGAGGTGCTGGAAAAGGTGCCAAAGTGAGTGTTGGATTGTGAAATTTCATATCTGCCCAATGCAACAAGGTATAAAACAAGTAATGAGTTCGAGTATGATTTTGAATTCATTAAAGGGTTAAAATTAATGAAAAATTACTTTGATTAAGCCTCCAAAATATAATCTCCTCGAAATGTTAGATTAAGAACCAAGGAATGATTGATATGCATAAAAGTAGTCAACTATCTAGTTCCCATTAATAATTAAGCTTAAAATTCTATATAAGATGGGAAAAATAGGGACCCATCAATACATTTATTAACATCATGGAAATGTAGGAGCTTATTAATAATACCACTTTTGAAAGATACTTTATTGATCATTGTAAATATGATAATGTTTAGTCCACTCCTTAAACTCAAAACGAACCCTAATTGTTTGCCATGCAAAAGATAGTCATGGTAGCTTGAGGCCTTTAACAACTTTCTCAGGGTTCCTTGCCCGGTTATGCTTACAGGTGAAAAATAAATTATCTTGCAGATATTTGAGAGTGGATTTATTGTTGGTTTGAATTACTATATTTTTAGTTTCAAATGGAGATTTTAATTGTGCAAGTTTTTCATAATACCTAAAAAAGTGCTCCAGTTACAACTTAAACAAAACTTATTGTTTGTGGTACCTATTTCACTTTCTATTTCAATGATTTCTCAAAAAAACAACAATATATTCATTTTTATGACATACAAATCTCCCATCTATATCCTGGGGAGATAATCATAAACAAATGATCACAAGAATCCTTATTGCAATGCATTGAAAGGCTACGCAAAATAGTTCTCGAAAAAAAAAAGTGCAATGCATTGAAAGAATACACAATAGAATTTTAAGAAAAAGAAAAGGTGTATTTATTTAGGTAAAACGGTATCAAACAGATAAATAAATCACTTCCAAGATTGTATGTTCAATGCAAAATATCGTTATTTTATGCATATCTATCATATTCACTGACTATGTATTTTTTTTAAATGACGATCAATTAAGAATGGAACAACTAATTAACATGGAAAAAAAATCCACGCATCCCTTTGCATGGATTCGTGTGGAACAATTCTCAATTTTTTATTTTTCCTCTGTATCAAGAAGCAGTATAAGCGCTAACCAAAACACCCCCGAACCGTAGTAATCAGGAAGATCAATTATGGTTGAGATTACAATTTGCAATGTTTAAATTGCAATTTTGGTGATCTAGGTAGTTTTAAAATTAGTCATTTAGTTTAGGAAAGACAATTGCTAGTGTTGAAATTGCAAAATTTTTGAAATAACATTTTTTCAAGAACAATTTTGATTGTTTTTGTCAAAAATTCGTCGAAAAAATAGGGTGTTTTAGTTGTCATTTATCCTACTCATTATATCAACCATCGTAATAAATTCTAGAGTTAAATAAAAAGTTGGAATTCAGAGAATTGATGTAAAACATGACAAGTATGGGTGGTGATATTACATAAATGATTGTCCCTTAATAGATAATATACGTAAAACTCGACAAGGTGTAATAAAGGATGGCAAATCCAAGCTATCAATAAAACAATGAATGCAATTTTTGGAGGGAAGATTGCATTTTATATTATGCTAGAAATTGAGTAGATGGATTAACTGAAAGCAGTTGGAATTTTATTAAGCACTAGTAAAAGACCCTGGGTAGCCAACGCCACGAATAAATAAGCATTTAAGGGCATATTAATGCTATATAAATGGAATTGAAAAGGGTTTAAGGTGGGTATTGATTGAACGTCTTTGTGAAGGTATGTAAATGTAGGGGTCAATAGTAAAAGAAAGAGGGGCTTCATAGTCATTGCTTACCTACAATATCTCTTACAATCTTTCCACATTCATTCCTCTTACGTGCTCTCAATGCTTTCAATTAAGACCTTAATCAATGAAAATACCATTTGTTTGTACTCCAATGACTTCTCATTTTGTTTCCACCACTTGGAATCTATGAAACATTATGAAGTAACCATATAAGCAATTTAATATGTAGAGAAAATTCCAAGGATTTTAATATCGAATTCCAAATTTAAGAGAGATTGTGTAGTATTCGATGACATTTAGTACATATGTCTCTCCCAGAGTTAATATATACCTCAAACTTTCACTAGAGTTTCTCTATATAATATGAGAGTATTTTATAATTCTTACATGATAATGTATCTTATATCAATTTAGATTTTATCTCCTGAGCGCGTGGTCATTTTCCTTTAAACCCTAGTCAACCCCTTGAAATCCTGGATCGTTTTGAGGTTCAATTTTAGAGGCTTGTAGGATCTAAGAAGATGTTTGAAGGCGTATGTAAGAAATGGAGTTGGAATTCAAGCAATCCTAAACATGGTGATGAGATTGGTGTCAGTGGAAATAAATTGAAACTATCAACTATTGGTATTGAGCTTCATGTCGAGTCTCCACTGCCTCCAGAATGGAAACAATCTTTAGACCTTCAATTTTGTTTCCTTCATCTATATTTTTTCTTAATTATATATTTTTTTTCTAATTTATTCACGGTTTTTGGTTGTTGTTGTCATTGAACTCACCTTAGGGTTTATTTCATTCTTCTATTTTTTTGTTCATTACAAATTGTGTTTCTCTTTTGTTAATGGTTTCTTTTGTTGGTAATTGAATTTGTGATGATTGCAAATAGGGAAAATATACTATGCCAAAAAATTGAAGGCTTGGAATGATCCGAGAGAAACAATTCTAGTTTCTGGATGTCAACCTATGTAGTTGGACCTCCAAATGAATCTTCCAGAAAATGGTCAAATATAAAAGCAACAACAAAAGGAAGAACTTGCAAGTCGAAGGAAGAACTTATCTGATCTATTTGATGAAAATAGTGGAGAGATGATTGCAGTGGCTTGTGCATAGCGTCATATGTTTGTGATGTTTTATAACGCTTTTCCTTCATGCCCCAATTGTAAGCATGTGCATCCAATTGACCTCAATTTAGCATTTAAAAAGATGAATATTATCCCACCCAGGAAGACACTCAGTTTGCTTGATTATGATCATGCCACTATACATGACACAAAGTAACATCGAATAAATGCGTTCTGGACCTCTGTAGATTTAAATCTCATGTTGGTTTATGAAAAAAAGTTGTATAGAATCTTACCTTTTTGTAGCGAGCTTAAGATGGGAAGAATAGGGAGACTGGTGCAATCAACTATGGTTAGTTTATCTTTGTAGTTATATATTGTAGAAGATGGTTTTATTCAAAAATATATCGAGTACATAAATCTTGTTTGTCATTATTTATATGCTACTATGATTTGTTGCTAGGCGGCTCGTTCATCCTTATTTCAATTGAATAAACCCAAGAAGAAATTTGAAATTTGATTACGGAAACTCTTGTCTAATAATTTTCACCATAATTCTTTAATGTCACTAGAAGCACATCATTTCTTAAGATAATGAGGGACTCTTATATATAGGAATTAGAGCATACAATACATATGCGCATGGGTTTACAACCTGCAAACTAAAACATAATCCACAAGTGGTAATTAATTAATATTGTTAAATATGATTAAAATGCTATCGGTTTGAAATGCTCAAATATTAGTTCTTGTTTAGACTTATCAGTTTCAAGCTTATTTTTTGGAATGCTTTCATGGAAGATTATGATGAGATCAAACGGCTTGACGAAAATACATGGTTTCGGTGTCCATTAAACTAGAACAATTTTTCGCTCAGAATTGTTGTTTTATTCTATAGGATATGTTCCAGTTGTTATAGAATAACGCTGCAAATTCTTAAGTCAAACCCAACTATCCATCCCTCAAATTTGATTAGAAACATAAAGAGAACAATTTATTTTAATCTGCAACATAGATTTATCCTGACACATCCAGATCCATCCATTTCTACGTCGGATGTATAAAATGTTGAAATCCATTAATCTCTAAGCTGAATTTACTTAAAAAAATATTGAGAAAGTTCAAAACCAAAATTCCAAATTCATTTATTTAAATATAAGATTTATTTTGTCACCACCTTAGATTATAATTGTTGTACATATATTCATTCTCACGTTTTTAAAACACAAAACATGTTAGTTATTAATCAATTTTAATTATTAAATAATAAAAGTGTATGCATATCCATTGATCTCTATGTTTTTGCAACATATTTTTATTTTCATGTTTGAATTATATGAAATTCTGAGAAATAAGGGAAGAATCATAATGCATATTTATTCATATTTAAGAAGCATGGAGAGGAGAATGAAAAACTAGAGCCTCTTATAAAAATGAATGTTAATCAATAAAATAATTTGAAATGAATGTTGATTAATAAAATAATTTATTTAATCACGCATCAATGAGATAAAAAAATGTTGAATGATAAAATAAAACATAATCAAGATAAATGAATGTTAAAATATTTTTTCCAATGAAATGTTAACGTGCAACAAAATTGCTAGTTTATTGAGTTAACCTGCAATGACATGTGACAATGTTGGGGACATTGACATCAGGTGGCTCTTGTTTATTTATTTATTTTTTTGTAAATGCTAGTTTTCTCATTCATTATATCTTATACAAAAAATATTATTATTAAAAAAAAATATTTTCTAAATTAATTGGTTTATATTGTATATCAAATTTTAATAAATTTTGAATCCATTTAAATTTGGGATTTATTTAATTTTAATAAGCTATATATTTTTAATTATTTTACATTATTTATTTTTTAACATTATTTAATTTTTGTTTAGAAGTCCATTCTTTTTCAATTCTATTAGTTTTTTTTAAACAAATTTTTTATTATGTTTTATAATGTTTTAAATAATTTTAATATTAAACATAATATTTTGAAAATAAAAATAAGTACGCCGTAGGTGTTTTTCTATATGAGGTTCGTTTTGTAAACATTCTTCACGTTCGTCATCCGTGCTGCCAATAATCTTTCACCACGTGTCCTTTCTCTCTCCCAATCAAAGTCTACCATGATTATTAAAGAAGTTTTATGTTGTTGTGGTTGTGTGTTCAAGAGGTTCGCATGAGGTTTGCATGTTCAAGAGGTTTCGTACTCAATGAGTGGGATGCAACAGTGTTGGTAATACTTATATTATTTCCTGAGCTACAACCAATACCCTATAAGTTTTGGTAGTTGTTTAGTACTGACCCCAAAACTCACACAATGACAAGATCCTCTACCTCACTTAGCTTAATTCTCAAACTTTTAACACACAACAGTGAAAGTTACATAGGAAAGGAAACACTTCTATCACTTATAAAATTAACCGCTACAAAGCCTGATATCATAGTGGATTAAAGTTTATTCTGGTAATTGAACTATTTTTCTAAGGTGTGTGAAGGCCAAGGGTATTGTGCTGCATATGCATAGACTTCCTTACACTTCGTTTATACATATCCCCATGTCTTCATTGTTTCATCTCTTTTACACATTCGATAGCAAGTTGTAGCATCAATATCTCGTGGTGCTTTGTTACATATTATAAAGGTTGGAGTTCACCAATTCAATGATAAGGATTGGCATACATTATTGATAGGAATATGGTATGAATTACATGTTTTATTTCCATGCGTCAATGGTTATTGAAGATTAACAAATGTTTGGGCCATATATAATTTTCAAATTGAATAATTTTTGTTTTAATCCTATGTCCTTCTTGTCTATGATAATGGGAATTGATGCATTACACAACACAACACTTAGAACTCTTGAACACACAAGGTTTTGATGATAAAATAAAAACTATGAAAGGAGATCTAATTCTATCTACCACTGCTACTACTGGTGTAGGGTAATATGGAGACACTCATAGCTATGAGAACATAAATTCATTTGCTAAGGCCAAGGGAGGTCAAAACTTGAGGATTCTAAAGGTTGTTATGAAATTTCAATCAATTTATTTAATTGTGTAGTTCAAAGTATTTTTTTATAGAATTTATTTATTTTTAGTAATGTTATCTAATATGTTTAAGATAGTACTAATTTATTTTTTGGTCTTACTTTGTTTTCAAAGATTAAACTACTTTAAGATAGTAAGGAAGTTTGGCAATTGAAATTTTCTAGCTCTTAAATTTTTTTAAGGACTCCAACATATTTCTTCATGTTTTGTTTTGATAGGAATTTGGTCTGATTGGATGTAACTGTGCTTAATTTTCATCAGTTCCCTCCATGGATTGACATAGTCGAGAATATTCAAATATATGCTATGAGAATAAATTGGCACTATTGTGTAATCAAGCCTATCAAAATCTCATGAAGAAATGAATATTAATAAGACATGAACAACTATATAAGAGATACTGCAATCTCAGATATTGGTTTTGCATCAACATGAACTACAACTTCAACACATATTTTAAACTTGAAATGAAAGCATTCCACCAACAACTTGTTGAATTTTCAGAAGGGTAAAACCAAAAATTTGACACCTAATAAGTGTTGCTACTCATTTAGTTTATTTATCTCCATTGCGGTTCTCATTCAACTTATCGCTTTATGTTACAACTCTCATTCAATTTATTTATTTCTTTTATTATCCTCATTTAGTTTATTGCTTTGGATATGCTTTTTTACCTTTCTTGTAGTTGGTGATTTCAAAATATTTTAGACTTTTGTTTTCTAAATTCAATTGATAGATAGTGAACATGTATTTTTATAATTATTACTAAGAATACATTTTTATACTTGTGTTAAAGATTACAAAAATCATTCATTATAATATATGAGTATTTTCATTCAATATCAATATAAATTAAATCATGTAAAGAAGGTTTAAAGTGAATTCTTCATTGTTTTTGACAAAGAAATGCCCATGCTTCATTTTCCAGTGGCATCTTGAATTGCCAATTTTCTTTTTAGGGAACAATTTATCATCAATAATAAATGATATTAGCACTAATTGGAATTTCTGACCAACCATGTCATATGTTTTACTGCATTTCACTCTACTTTACTTGCGTAGATCTAGATTGGTAATAACTTAAGCATCCCTTATTGGCATACTACCATGTACTATTTTTCATTGACCCCATTTGGTTGCTTATACTTATTGTCCCCATTTGGTTGCTTTTGTTCATTTAAACTTGTAATCTAACACCTTCATTTATTGGAGTTCATTGATCATGTTATGTGGCCTATTCCAATTCCATAGCACAAATTTTGTTAAGTTTAGCTCCATAGTCCCGAAATGATTTGGATTTGATGATGAGGCATGATGTCTTTTTCATCATTGACTATGGTTCATTGATTTAGTGTGAACTTTGATTCTTATATTTAAGGGTTGTATCTCAATGTAAGAACACCTTCCTTACAGGAAGTAGGTTGGTGGTTCGATTCCTCTGTGCTCTATCCAAGAAAAACAATAACTGATTAAATGACCAGTTAACATCAATCAATGAATAAACAAACGACCAGTTAATTGCACTTAATGAATAACTAAATAATTATTTAATTGCAATAAATGACTAGATAAATAACCAATTAAAACAATCAATGACTAAATAAATGACTAGTTAACAAAAATCAATGACTAAGGGTGTGTGCAAGCTAATGAGGGTCTCTTTTGAGATGTTAGATGCAATAGAAAATTGAAAAAATAGGAATCCATCAACTTACATAGATATTTTGAGACACTTACACAATGAATATTGTGATGAGTGAAAAAAATGAAATGTAGGAAATTGAATGTCGGTTCCAAATATATAAATTTTTTTCTATTGAAAATGTTCTTAACTATATAAAGTTAGATCTTTTTAACAGACACTTTTTTATTTATGAAACAAATTATAAGGTATATGTTTTTGTGGGTGCATCTTTTGAGTGACTAAATGATGGAATCAACTTACTGTAATGTCCTGGTTTTGACCCCGTTTGCATTAAAAGATACATGATGTATATATTGTAATTAATCGTTGTGTGGAGATAAAGGCAAAAACCCCACCATCGATTTGGTTGTGTATGTTTCGGCAATAGGGATCGTTGCCGATGGTATATCGTGCTATCCAACACATTATAGTTTTGAGCATCATGTAAATATGCACATCAATTAAAATAAACCTATATCCAGCTATGAAGGTGCAACATTAAATGAAAAGGGCATGATTCCTAAGGTTAAGGGGGGGTTGTCCAACCCATGGGGGTCATTGGGAGTTTGCCATGTGTCGGCCACCCATTTAAACTTTTGTTGTTTGTTAGTTGGGAGTAGTTATTGTTGAGTAGTGGTGGGTGTGGCAAGACTGTCAGTCCTTTCCCACTCCACCAATGGACTCTTCCTCTTCACATCGCTAGGGGCAGAGGAGCGACATTCCATTCTTCCCACTCTGGCACTCACGATTTTGGTCTGGATCATTCTCACGTAAGGGGGTTTGCTTCCTCATGCACACCGTTTTGGAGATTCTCCATCATTTTTCCCATCCTCACGTAGAGAGTCATCCTCTCACATTCTCATGCACATGAATTCTGCTTTGTTTTTCCTCATGCAGGGAGCTACAGAAATCGTTGGTATCACTCAGGATTTTCGGGTGCAGGAGCCATTCACGCTTGGGGGCTATGTGCATGTGTGTTCCATACCAGTTTCGGTGGTAGGTGTATGTCTCCTTGCCTATTGTGGTCGTGTATGTTGCCGATTGTGGTCTACGTTTATGTTTTCCCCTGTCCATGCTGGGAGTTTGGCTTCTTTCCCATTTGTGGATTATGTAATGTTGCCATCCTTTCATTGTGAGATTAGGGTTGTTGTCTTCCCCTGGTTTTGGGTTGTTGTGTATGCAAGTACCTTTTTGGGTTGTTGCCAAGTTGTTTTGGCCATGCTAGGGCCAATAACAACTCTGATTCGTCTTGTTGGCCTGAGCTGTGTTCACCTTTTCGTTTGGGGTTGTCACCCCATTCTCTTTATATTATTCACATAGCTATGAACTACTTGTTTTACTACGGGTATGTAGTGGTTGGTATTCGAACTGTTTAGAGTGGGATTAGAGGCTGGGTATGCTTGAGAAACTTGTTTTTTGGGAGCCACTCAGATAGAGTTTGACTGCTAGCTTTCTTCTCCACAACCCTTGAAGGGTATTGAGGAGGGAAGTCAGGGCCTAAGGGACTAAGAAGTAGAGAAAGGACTGATCCCTAGTGTTTGGTGTGTGGATGTCTTATAAGTCAAGTTAGCTTTGGTGTAGGTGTCCTTAGCTCTCCATTGAGACCACCAGCTTAGCATTTAGCCTTTCCTAGCTCCTTGATAGCTTGATAAACCCTACTATGTGGGCTTGGATGATTTGTGTACCTTGGCTATGTGTAAGCCTTCTTGACCCTTATTCCTTGAGGAATCATGCCTAGCTCGAGGGTGGCAGTGTTGCTGAGAGATTGATGAGAATGCTGGCCTATGGTTGGGTGGAACATTGCAGCGACATAGCTAGTTACAGGATGAGATATTTATAAGATAAGCATTCTTGTCCATTTTACTTCTACATTTACATTTACTGTCTAATGTCTAATGAATCATAATGATGAACATGTTGATGCTGGAATGTATATTTTTTCTTCCGCTATATGTTGAGTAACTATGCATCCTTGAATTTTTTACGCATCTTATCATGTTTTATGTTCTAAGCATTTTATATCAGCATTATATGTATGTTCATCTTCATGGGGCTATTTGCTTGGAGGTTTTTGTGTGTTTGGTAGCGTCCTCTTTACCGATCGGAGGGTCGGGAACATTACAGTGTGGTATCAAAGCCACAGGTTGTAGCATGGGCCTAAATGGGACATGAAAGATCAGTTAACAGAGGAAGGTTGCCTACTGCCCAGAAGAAACCAGGAGAAAATGGGTGAATGACAGAAAAATTCACAAAATTTTATGTGTCAGAATTGTCGGCTCATCGAAAAAATTAGTGAGAAGTTCTTTCGATGCAGCGGATCACTTAGTTGGAAGGTCCTTCGACGCGGCAGGACACATAGTCTGAATCTCACCCGATGATGTAAGGAAGATTGCAAAATTCCTCTAAGTGTTCATTGACTACTGGTGAAACTTAGAGGACATGAGTGCCGAAAATTCGGTGGCAAAAACAAGATGATAGTTGGTTGAACCGTCGACAGCGACAGTGGAGAGAAAAATTTCAAAAAAATTTCTAAGACGATAAAATCATCAGCAATCGACGGAAGTTAGTGGTATTGGTCGCTGATGAACATTGGCAAGAACTAGTGGTTCGTGCACCCGCCATTGTGGAAGTCTAGTGGGCTAGTATTTCGATGGGTAGAGCCCTCGACCACCGATGCCGCAGTAGATAATTGTTTCGACAGTCGATGCGGAGCGACAAAAAACTGAAGTGATAGGACCATCAGTGATCGAAGATGATTGAAGGATTGGATCGATGATACCTACTTGATGGCATAGCCACAACATCGAAATATAGATAGTGAAGGCACTGAAACGATGGAAAAGAATAGAAGAAATTTGAGTCGATGAAGAAGTGAAAAGATGGTTAAGGAAGAAATTTCGGAAAAATTTTCTGAGTATGAGAATCGTCGGAATTTGATGAAACTTAGTGGATGTGGGAGCTATAGTTTCGGTGAAGATCAGCTGAAAGGCCACCGAAATGTATGATGAAGCTCCAATAAGACCATCAGCAATCAGCAATGATTAGTTGACTGGATTGCCGATGACTAGCTGAGGGAGTAGCCGCAGTGTCGATGGGAAATAGTTGATGAAATAGCCGACGGAGTGTCGCATAAAGGAGGAAAAGAAAATTTTTGCCGAGATTTTTCTAAGTGTTGAGGATATCGGTGATCAGCGCATGTTAGTGGATGAGTCTGCCGATGAGTCAAGAGAAATTAGTGATCTTAAGCATCGATGGAAGTTGAAAAAGTTTATTCAATTGGGAGTCTGCCGTTGCGGCTACCTAGAAGACTAATTGCCCAACGTCGCAGTAGTTAGTGCATCTAAAAGCCAATAGATTGTGAACCGTGAAAACCCTAGAAGCGCTGATATAGGACTTGGAAGCTTAGATGGATGGAGATATGAAACAGTGGAAGACGTTAGTTGTTTGACCGCCGATGAATAGCTCTTGGAATCGCCATTGCTGTGCAAGGATTAAGGGTTCTAATTGCTGATAAAGTTTGGAAGGTTAGATGACTACGGACCCGATACAACAGAGGAAAATAGACAACCAGGCCGTTGATGAGCTGCAGAGAAAATTATATGATTTGATCACCGAAACGCTGGAAAGATAGTGGGGAAGAGATATGATTGGGGAAAAGGAATTTTTGGGGTTTTCAAGTGGGATTTTTTAGTGGATTTTCAGTAGACTACCAATGGAATACAGGGATGAAAATGAAGAAACCCCTAGGTAGCTGAAGTTTGCATTTTAGACCAAATTTTAGTGGTATGCTTTGCCATCATTTTTGAAATGGTGTGGTTTTCACACCCGAGGTCAGAATAAAGCACGTGGATAGGAGTTGGAAAGCTTATATAGTAGGGATCAAGGGAGAGTCACCAGAATTTGAGCATGGAGCAGAAAAGTGCTAGTGATTGCTTGAAAGATAAATGTGCTGCTATCAATATGGACAAATCCAGGAATTGCATGCCTAGAGGTATGTAGAAGGAGCTAGTCGACACAAGTCGACTTGAATGAAGACCGACTTAGTCGATCATCCGACTAAGTCGATGGGTCGACTTAGTCGATCAGCTGACTAAGTCGGTCAGCCGACTAAACTAGATGATTAAGTCAGCTAACTAAAAGTCGTGTCGGTTCACCGAACTGACAGGTAGTTATTTTGTAACTGTTTGTAAATTGTATATATTAGGCTGTTGAGCCAAATGAGAACTCATTTCAGTTCTCTGCCTTGTATGAATTCATTGCATTAATATAATCTATTTTCCTATATGTTCTTGTCTCTTGTCTATGATTTACAGATATATATGTTTTAGTATGTATTATTGGTAACCTTATGTGATCTGTGAGATTACAACATTGGTTCCGTTGCCGGTAGTACATGTCTGAAATATATGCTCACATATGATATCAGAGCAGGAGATTAAGGACTGGTGGGACCGTAAAATTGTGAACTACTTGCAAAATTACGCAAGAAGGTACAGATTAAAAGTCGCTGAAGCCAAAGCAAGATTTTTCACAGAGACGCATGAAAAATTTATCGAATCAGTGCCCCAACTGTTGAAGCAACTTCTAGATGAGAAAGCTAGACATGACTAAAGAACAGCAGCTACTAGAGAAACTGATTCGAGGAGGCTGAACAAATCTGTCGAAGTGGTTTGAGAAAATCATCGACGACTTCTATGAGGAGCAGGCAGTGGAAGACAGAACTTCTGTGGAAACTGTCAAAGAAAATTTTTACACAGATTTCACTGAACAATTTTTGTGTTCCCTACCGACCTTGCTATTCAAATTCTTCATAGATAATGGAGCAGACCACATCATTGAACCTCGTCCACCGCTGTGCGAACCGCCATCAAATACCAACTGGGAGGAGAAGCAGATGAAGTGGGAAAAGTTCATTGCAGAAAGAGAGTGGGAATACTTTCTGAGCAAGTAAATCAAATTATCTGGGCCTTCTAAAAGCATCAGGTAGGCTATGGGGGGGTAGCTGGTCATGTGTCGGAGGTAGAGTATAGTGGATCCTAGTTGTCCTAAACCGGATAACCGTCACCAGTAAGGAAAAGTCGACCAAATGAGGACTTCAAGAAAATAGTATTGTACGAAAGTATGTCGGACATTTAGAAACAAGAAAGGGTCAAAATACAGAAGAGAAGGGAAGCAAAACATGAAAGAGCCACAGGGCTGCACAATGAACAAAACCCTAGGGAGGATGACTGTGAAGAGAATCCACCAGAGTTGGGTCATGACTGACAGGAAGAGGGCATAGAGCAAGAGGTATCCCCTAAGGAGGAAGAAGTGTGGATAGAATAGCCATAATCTCTCCAAATAACAGCTCCCAACGATGGAATAACCCTTTCCCCAACAAATCCACGTACTAGAATATAGACTATTGTCGAAGATGACCTCCGACTACGAGATGGTGAATTCAGTATATGGAGCTGACTAGGTGATGAAACATACATTGGCCGACACCTTATTATACGTCGACCACTCGAAGGAAACTGGGTGACGTTCCAGGTGGCACCCTCCCTCCGGAGTATCCACTTGCTCTTACCGACATATGAAGGAGCACCCCCCCACCAAGTACAGCTTTAGAAGAAATCGAACAAGAAGACCTACGAACACCAAGTTGCAGTGGACCATCGACAGCCAAATTTGACATCAACCGACTGCAAGTCGACGATGACTCGACAACCGATGGGAGCTCAAGATTTGTCGACCAAAATTTCGTAGGCTCTACAACATCAATAACCCCACCACTTTCACCACCACCCCCACCTCCACCTCCGCCAACTTCTGAGAGTAGTGAAAGTGACTTAGACATGGGTCATGGATCAGCTCACATTCCTCTCTACGAGGGAGATGAAGACCCCAGACGACACTGGTTTGTCTGCGAGTCGACCTGGGAAGCAAACCAGGTAACAGATGAAGACCGCCAAATGGCTCAGTTCACCGGAGCCTTAAGGAAAATGGCCTTGAACTGGTACATGACCTTTTCGAAAAGGAAACCTAGAGCAACGAAATCCAAGATCAAGGCACAGTTCTTATCATTCTTCAAAACCCCAGACGCTAAGCACCTGGCCATCAAAAAGCTCAAAACGACACAGCAAAAGCCAGGGGAGATAGTCTGCGACTATGAAAAATGTTGGAAGGACCTACTAAGCTAGCTAGATTACGTTATTGATGAACAATTACTAATTCAATGGTTCCTTGCAGGATTATCCCAGAAAGTACGTCGACATATCAGTCTGGAGATGTTCAAGACATATGAAGACGCACTAACAAAATCTCTGCAGGTCGAGATGGATGAAGACATACCTACCTATTCGACGGACCATAGATTAGAGGAAAAACTCGAGAACATGCAGAAGTCTTTGAAGGAGCTCACCTCAAGAATCAGGAAATATTGTGTACCAACTGGTCGACGGCCGGTCATTCGAAAGATAATTGTCGACAGCAATATAGCCGACAAGATGTCCGCTTTGTACAAACCAAATAATTTTGCGATATTTTCTAGGAACACGATGATCATTCTACGAAAGATTGGCCATTTATCATGAAGAATGGAAAATCTTCCTGGTGCGCCATCTGTGAGACCAAAAGTCACAATACCGCCGACTGTTAGTTAAATTTGAAAAATCGACAGAACTATCAGGCGGTCTACCAAACGAATGCAGTAGCGCAAAACAACGAGCAAATAAATACAAACAACCAGAATGGACAAAGAGTCGATGACCGACGATATGAACGCCGGTACGATAATCGACGACAAGGGTTTGGAGGAAGAGGTCGATTCCTCAGGAATCGCGACATACGAACTCGTCGACCCACCCAGTGCTTCATATGTGATAAATAAGGGCACCGATACGTAGACTGTCCATACAAGGATAGGACTGACCTTAAATTTTGTACATACTGTGGAGTAGGCGATCACTTAGAATGTTAATGTCTTGTCTTGTGTACAAGAGCATGATGTACTAGCTACTAAGAATTTACATATTGTTACACGACAAGGCACAAAAAAAGGGCCTGATAACCCCCAAGTTAGCAAGATTAAAGACACAAATGTTTATCCTGACCCTATAAAGCAAAAACACACATATCAAGAGGCAACCCACATATTTCATGAAATTGCACAACAGGAAGACCTTGTTAACAGTCGATCTAACACAGTACAACAATTAATCTATCTCACTCAAACAGACAAATCTGTAGCCCAGTTCATTGATTTATTGCATCAAATAAAAAGTACTAACCTTGAAAAACAAACTAAGAACATCTGCAGCCTAAACCAAAAAGACAAAAATGATGTCGACCCACTTGTCGACCTGGAAATTGAAGGTTTCCACGTCCGACAAGTAGTGCTCGATTTTGGATCTTAGATAAATATCATGACCCAGAATACATGGGAAAATATGGGAAAACCTCTACTCTACGAGTCAGGCATCTACCTAAAACTCGCCGACCAAGGTCTTATTGAACCCATTGGGGTTTGGAAAAATGTCGACACGACCATCAAAGGAATTACGACCAAGGTTGATTTTGAAATCATCGACCCAAAAGAAGGATCTAACTCCTTCCCAGCCCTCGGCGGTCGACCTCGGGGAGAAAGATGAAAGCATCTATCTCCCTAGATAAGGAATGAATTAAGCTCAAAGGAAATGGCCAAAAGGTCATCGTACCCATTAATCCATCCCAAGGGAAACCTTGGACTGAACCTATTGATGAAGAAGTCGATGTTAGACAACTTTACCAGATCCACAACAATGCCGACTACATAGAGCCCAACATCCATGGAGAACTTTACTTAGGTAACCAAGACTCAATTGGTTATAACTCAGATGCTGAACTGTATGACTGGGAGATGGAAAATTACGAAACACAAGCAAGAGGGTTCTGGACTATACAAAAAGTACAGAAAAAACTCACCTGATAGTGCTTCATAGTATCCCTTATCCCCAAAATCTTTGAAAAGAAATAAAGAGAATGCCCTACCTTACAACCAACCAACTTAAACACTACACAACTACCTAGGTATAAGGAGAGGGATTCCCTAGTCATGCACATTGAACAAGTATCTAAAAATATTGGAGAACATGGTCGACTTCAAAGCTTAGTGAAAACATTTACAGGTCAAGCAGCTAGATGGTGGGATACCCATCAGACAAAACTTCAAACCTGGACAACTGCTTCGACTTTCTTTGTCGAACGATTTGGTGGAAAAAAGTTAACCTAGGAAGCCCAAATCCCTATCTTTACCCAAGGTCAAAACCTAGAAGAACACATTAAGACTTGTGAAAAGGAGTGGAGAAGACTTGGATATAAAGATGAGAGAACTTGGCCACATTTGTTCCCTTCAACCCTGGCCGACTTACCCAATAAATGGTATAAGATGGAGGAAGCTAGAGGTGAAACCTTCTTTTGGCAGGAAATCAAGGAAAATTTTATCAAAGACTTCCATTTCATACCTCAAAATGAAAAATTGGTCGAGACAGCACAACAAATCAAACAATTTCTCCAATCGACCAAAAAACAACCCTCTCAGAACCACCGACAGATTAAGGACTTTAACAATATATAAACCGAATCCAGACCACAAATGACCCGTTTACACTAAGAAAATGAACACACAGTAGGCAAGAGCTTCAGATGGAAAACTGACCATCTTGAAACAACAAAACCTATCCATTCAGTGTTGAAAGCCGAGACCACCGACAAACCAGATCTTGACAGAATGACTGCAGCCGACTTTCCGACTACATTCTCACAATTCAAAGAAGGAATTCGGCCGATCAACGAAGCTAAAGCACCAGAGTGGCTAGATGAAAAAGTGAAAACTAAAGAGGTCGACATTTCAAAGGACAACCGACCAAAAATAGCCAATATTGGTGAGTATTGGAACGAACAACAAACCACCGAAATAGTGGACTTACTTAGAGAATTCCAAGATGTCTTTGCTAGGGACTACAAAGACTTAAAAGGGTTAGTACAAGAAATGGGAAAAATGAAAATTGATACTAAACCTGATGTCTGACCTGTCAAGAAACGACCTTATAAACTAGATCACAAGTACAAGGAGATAGTTAAAAAGGAAATCGACAACATGTTAGCAGCAAGGATCATTTACCCTATCGACCAGTCTGAATGGGCAAGTCCCATGGTCATCCATCCCAAGAAACATGACCCGACAAGGTTAATAATTTGTGTTGACTTTAGGGAGCTCAACAAAGTAACATTAACAGATCCATTCCCAACCCCCTATGCTGATGAAATCTTGAATGAAGTTGCAGGCCACGAATGCTACTCATTCATAGATGGATTCTCGGGATATAACCAAGTACCCATAGCAAAATAAGATCAAAAGAAGACCACATTTGTCTGTGAATTTGGTTCCTTTGCTTACAGAGTTATGCCTTTTGGGTTGAAGAATGCACCTGCAGTGTTTTCCCGAATTGTTGTCAAAACTTTCCAAGAATACATATATAAGACCATGGCAGTATACTTCGAAGACTGGACTATATACTCCACCTTAAAATATCACTGCAAATGGCTTCGACTTATGCTGGAGAGATGTTGACAGATTCAAATCTCCCTGAATATTAAGAAATGCATCTTCATGACTCCCATAGGCATACTCTTAGGGAATATTGTCTGTAAAGATGGTATCAAGGTTGACTTTTCTAAAATTAAAATCATCCTCGACCTGAAACCACCAATAAACCCTAAACAATTCAGGGTGTTAGTTGGCCATACAGGCTATTATAGAAAGTTCATAAGACACTACTTAGATATGACCTATCCTTTAGAAGAGCTACTAAAGGAAGACCAAGAGTTTAAATGGACAGAGGAATGCCAAATCTCCTTCGACAAACTGAAAAGAAAACTGGTCAAAGCCCCAATACTCAAATTCCCAAACTGGTCGACCAAATTTCATGTGCATATTGATGCATCAGGAATCACAATAGGAGCCATCCTAACTCAACCAGGGGATGATGGGATGGACTACCCTATAGTTTACAGCAGTCAAAAATTAAATAAGGCTGAAAGGAACTACTCGACCACCGAAAGGGAAGCCCTAGGTATGGTCTTTGTCCTTCAAAAGTATCATCATGACCTTTTGGCCAACCCCTCCACATTTTATACCGACCATCAAGCCTTAAAGTACCTTGTAAATAAACCACTTCATCATGGGAGAATTTTTCGATGGCTACTTCTTTTTCAAGAATTTTAGTTTGAAGTCATGGTCCGACCAGGAAAGTTAAATGTCGGGCCCGACCACTTATCCTGCATAGACACAGGGGAGGAAGCGACCAGATTCGACGACGACTTGCCAGACGCACATCTATTTCACATAGAAGCAGTGCCAGAAGAACTCAAATAAATAGCTTAGTTCTTAGAGACAGGTCAGGCCCCAGAAGGCCTGGACACTAAGAAAAAACAAATCTTAGCTATGAAGGATGCACCTTATAGGCTCATCAATGGATTTCTATACAAAATGGGGTTAGACGAAATTATCAGGAGGTGTGTACTCGACCATGAGCGAGACCAAATCATGCATGAAGCACAATATGGACCTGCAGGAGGACATTTTCAAGTGGATACAACTGCAAGAAAAATCCAACAGTCAGGATTATGGTGGGCGACGATCCACAGAGATTGCATAAACTTTGTTAGTCGATGTGACCACTGTCAACGACTTGGTCGACCTCTGTCGAGCACAGAGATTCCCTTGATATCTGTAAACCTTAGTCTCACATTTGAAATCTAGGCTATAGACTTCATAGGACCATTTCCTATCCCATCCAAATGATCAGATGCAAGATATATTATCACAGCAGTCGAATATGTCACTAAATGGGCAGAAGCTGAACCCGTCGATACATGTTCAAGTGAGGTATCCGCTAAGTTTATCTACGAAAAAATCATCACTAGATTTGGATGCCCACTCACATTGATTAGAGACTAAGGATCACACTTTATCAAAAAAACCATAAAAAATTTGACCGACCAATTTCACATCGACCATCGACGGAGTACAGCATATCACCCTCAGTCGAACGGCATGATTGAAGCTTTCAACAAAACATTGACAAAAGGGTTAACCAAAATATGCAGTACCAACAAAGACGACTGGGATGAGAAAATCCCTGCGGTCCTCTGGGCATATAGGACAGCATATAAATGGTCGACCGATCAAACCCCCTTTCGACTAGTCTACCGGCAAGAAGCAGTCGTCCCCCTACATTTTCGACAGCAGACACCTATCATTGCACAACTATTACATGTCAATGTCGAACATGCAAGAAAGGACCGACTATTCCAACTTAGCAAACTGGAAGAACACAGACTCATGGCTATACAACACCAAGAGATTCACAAGCAACAGCAGAAAGCATGGCACAACCGCAACATCAAAAACAAAAACCTGTCAGTCGACGACTTTGCATTACTCTATAATAGTTGAGTCAAAGGAAAACCCAAGAAACTCCACACAGAATGGATGGGACCTTACCTTGTCGAAGAGATACACCCCAATGGTTCAGTCCGACTAAAAACATTGCAGGGCCTAGTATTTCGGAAGCTCGTTAATGGAGCCCGACTCAAATGTTACAAAAAATGAAAAAAAAAAAATCATATAACGACCTTAACCGTCAATCAAAATCCATAAAAAACTAAAAATTCCAAAAACAAAAGTAATACACCCGACACACCAAAACATGACAGGAACTCACTTCGACAACTGACATCATCACCTCTGACCATCTTCATCAACCCGAAATCCGGCTGACCATTCTCAGCACTGACACTGACCGATGACCCCGAAAGTCCCATCAAGCATTTATGACTTCAAGCACCAAAAGCAGTTCTCCATTACTCCACACTCGTGTATTGTAGCTAGCCCGTCAAGTCCACCATTAAAACATCCATTCCCACACGTAGCCACCCCATCACCTATAAATATGGGACCGTTGAAGGTTCATTCACCACACCCTTTATATACAGAGTGCTCGCACAGTCAGTCGACTACAAACCCATAAACCTATAATCACCACGACCAAACCGACATAATGGTCCCCAAGCAGACCAGAGCAGTGACAAAGGCTAAAGAGCTCCAGGCTGAGGATACACCATTGATCCGCCGACTAAAACATATAAAAAATGCCAAAGTACAGGAGGGCCAATGGTAGAAACTCTGGACCGAGATCCAAGAGTGGGCTTTCGTCGACAAGAAGATGACCCAAGCGGCTAAAAAATTCCGACGGAGCACCATCTTCAATTATCCCAATGCACCACTGATGGCAAGCTTTGGTGGGACAAAAGAAGCTTCCATCAAGTTTATCATCAGTCACTACCACAACGGTGGGTTCTACTTCGAGCGACCGGTCGACATTACCGAAGATATCATCTCCGAACTCACCGGCCTGTCGAACCAAGGAAACCTTGTACCAATTGGGATCAAGGAAGGTTTGGTCCAAGAACTCACAGGATCACTGTCTGGGAAAAATTCTAAAGGATTGATGATCAGGTAGATTGCCACTCGGATGCCATAGATTGTGGCCAAAATCATCGTCATCACCCTTACCTTAGCAGGTCGAAGTAGTGACCTCAAATTGGAAATGTTGGAGGTCGTCGACAAAATTGCCACAGACGGTCGAGTCTACTGATGGGGAGATTATGTCGCCGACATGGTCAAAACTGTCTACGAACGATGCCAAGAGACAGGAGGACTCATCAAGTTCCCCTCCCTAATCCTTTGGATCGTCATGTACCACATCTGTCCGGAAGGATATCCAGTCTTTTGGGAACCGACAAAGTTCCACATGAATAGGTTCAAACCCTTCTCTCTAAAAGGAACCCCACGTGAGATGGTGCAAGGAAAAATATTTCTAGAAAACTGGTTCCAACAGTTAAAGCTTCGCACGACCAGATGGTGGGTGCCTTAGAACATCTGATGCAATCTACCGACGAAGTCTCACATACAGTTGGAGATCGACCATACAGCCGTCTAGTATATGCAGGGTGAACACCCCAAGGTCGCTGCCCTCGATTACTACTCGACTGCCAAGCAAATCTTCTGAGAGTTGACTTTCCAGGTGAAGACCAAAATACCAGTGCCCGAGGCAGCCAAACAGGTCGACTTCTCAGTAACAGAGCCACTGACCAACCAGGAGAAAGAGGAAGATTACGAGTTAAATATGTACATAAGTACATTTGTGTTGGAGGACACCCTGGTTGAACCTCCTGGTCAGGTACAAATAACCATAAAACCTCCAACCAGAGTCGATCCATAGCCGACAGAACAACAGCTGCAAGAGCAACCGTTGAAAGAACAACAGCCGATGGAACCACAACCAAAACAGCAAGCAAACCCTCCGGCCCTAGCAAGCATCGCCCCAACTCAGGTACCGACGAATGGAGTTGAGTAAGATAACCCCGAATATGCTTTTTCGAAAGGAATCATCAAGAAATTGGCCAGTGAGATAGCTACCGCCAGAAGGAAAATCAGAGCACAAAAAGTACAGCAGGGCAAAGGTAAGCACAAGCTTATTGTTGCTGAGTCGTCTGACAATGAGGAAGAGCTAGTAGCTACGACCGTCGACATTGTCAAGGATGCAACTACAAACAAAGTCTCATTTGAAACTCAGTTTCAATGATTTCTTAAAGCAAAAGCCCCTGAGGGTCGACCAAAGAAGCCCAAAAAAACAACAACACCAGAAGACATAGTCGATCTGGTGTCGACTCCTCCACCTCCATCACCGACACTAGTAGTTGAGGAGCAAGAACCGGCACAGCAGTTGGTCAGTCCCCTCGAATTATACAAAAGCAGGATACCAGAGTCTGTGAAAGAAAAAGTTGACAAAGACAAAGAACTCAAAGCTTTCTTTGAGATGCTGCCTGAGCTGTTTCAGTCGGCTCAAAAAATTCACACGAGGGCCCCTCTTTATGCCGGCAGCAGCACAAACCCCCAGTTAATTGCACACATTCAATCGACCTTCACTCGATCCAACCAAGAGGGTGACATAATTGGCCATGTGCGGTCTACCATCGAACAGATTCACCCCCAAACCCAGACCAACTTCCCCACCACTGACCTCAAACTAGACTCACTGTCCGATGTAAGTTTACAACCTACTTCCGACAAACCCACTACCCCCGACCATTCCCCCACTACATCACCACCACTGCCATCATCTCCACCCCCGCCATCATCATCCCCTCCACCCCCACCATCCCCTGATTCCCATCCAGAGCTATCCCAACCAACCACATCCTCTCAGCCAGAAGCAACCATACCAACCACCTAGCCAGAAAAACCATCAACTTCAAACCCACCAACTGCTGAAACCCCCTCAACTGCTGTAGGTACCCAGGAAAAAGAAACATAAAGAAAAAAGAAGAAGAAAGAGCATCATCCTTCCAGACTTCGGATCGGCTTAAAGGATGCAATTTCAGCGACCGACACAGAAGTCGACCAACTCCTCAATACTTTGGCCAAGGAAGCAAAGACAAGGACTTCAAGAAAAACTAAAGAGCTCTTGGATAAAAATGCAGAACAGGTCGAGTTTCTCGGAAAATGTAGGGCTCTAACTCAGTCAGTGATACCAGAACCTATTGAAGTCGACCCAGATTGACCATTAGAAAGAGCATATCAGCTCTTCGAGACCATGGTATCGACCATCCAGGCCCGTCTCCAAGAGACTAAGGAAGAGTAGAAGGAAGAGACTGCCTAACTACTACTATCACAACACACTGCCTTCTTAGAGGCATACAAAGTGCTACAGGACCACATTGAGGAATCTATTGTGATTGAAGAAGTCTTAAGAGACTATCCTACTCACTATGGGCAAGTCTATCAACAGACCCAGCAGACTCGTCAAGGAATTCAGGCTTTGGAAGGCAGGAAGACGACAGAGGCAACACTCAGGCAGACGATAGAAGAACAAATTGTGCTGGATACAACCAAGCTACAAAAGTTGGAACGAGAAGCACACCAGTGGGTCCAACAATATCTTCCAAACTTAGAGAAAGTCGACATCATCTACCTGCAGATGAAAAGACTCATCGACACAGCTGATGAACAGAACTAGATCCTAGGCCCCAACATGGAGAATATCGCAGAAGTCCCCCTCTCTGAAAAGATGTTGGTCCTATCACTCTTAACTAAACTAACGATAGAAATCCAAAAAGATTTGCAGAGTTGGACGGATTTTCACCATCACCTTGCCATCACCGCTCCGGCCATTGTCGAGATCTGTGTCCAGAAAAGGCCAACCA
Organism: Pseudotsuga menziesii; assembly: GCA_001517045.1. NCBI lineage: Eukaryota > Viridiplantae > Streptophyta > Pinopsida > Pinales > Pinaceae > Pseudotsuga > Pseudotsuga menziesii. The sequence goes on along the minus strand of LPNX010820649.1, from coordinate 23,539 downwards.
TCCGTCTGCACAGCCCTCCACATTAGCATTTTGGAAGAATCTGACAAAGACATTATTTTTGTACCTCCCTGTTTCTTCGGGATGAAGAAACGTTTTGTTCATGGGGGAGATGTAGAAGGAGCAAGTCGACACAAGTTGACTTGAACGAAGACCGACTTAGTGTATCAGCCGACTAAGTCGGTCGGCCGACTAAACTAGATGATTAAGTCGGCTAACTAAAAGTCGTGTTGGTTCATCGAACCAATAGGTAGTTATTTTGTCACTGTTTATAAATTGTATATATTAGGCTGTTGATCCAAATGAGAACTCAGTTCGGTTCTCTACCTTGTATGAACTCATTGCATTAATATAATCTGTTTTCCTATATGTTCTTGTCTCCTGTCTCTGATTTATAGATATATATGTTTTAGTATGTATTATTGGTACCCTTATGTGATCTGTGAGATTACAACAAGGTAGCAAGACCATGAAGTCAAACCAGTTGTTTTGTGGAAGAGGAGTTCCATGCAAAGATGAGGGACTTGAAAAGGGAAATTTCCTTAAGCCCTGTCTTGCTAATTATAATTACATTTTATAAGTTTTGTACATAAAATGTATGAGGATATGCCTTGCATGCATAGGATATTATATGTTGGTGAGAGTAGTGAGAATTATACATTTATAATGAACCACTAATGATGATTATTGCATTGATTTTGGAGTTAGTGGAAAAACCAACGACAACGTGGACATGGCTGAATATGTTGCTGATGCTGACGAATGTGACCAGCAACCCTATGGGGAAAGGGATAAGGCAACAAGTCTAGAATAAAAAATTGGTGAGCAAATTCTGCATTCTCCTACAAAGGACCAACCAAACTGGTAATGTTAAGGTTGTAGGTAGGACCCATGAAGGTAAGAGTTTAATTATGACAATTGCATGGAGTGGTAAAAGCAAGAGGTCTCATACCATGTGGGTATTTGAAAATTATGCTACATTCATATAGAAATGTATCATGCCTATATATGTTTTTATGAGCTTAGTATCCCAAAGAAAGTAAGCACTGATGATCTTTATTACAGTAATGCATCCAATATGAAGTAGTCATGGTTAGGCCATGCATGGTATGTTTGAATGCACTAGTAATCCTGAATCGATGCAAGGTAGCATTGAGTGGATATGCATTAAAATATTTTATAAATCTTGTAGTTATGCATTGAATGGATGCATATGAAAAGTATGAGTAAATGTTGTAGATATGCATACATAAGTATGGGTACAAATGTTGTGATGCATTTCATGAATGCATCGCGGTAGTGTATGTGATCTTATGAATAACTAATGGCTGAAATGATGAAATGATGACAATTCTGGAAACATTTCAAGATCTATTATGAATGCAGGATAGTAAGTGCATGAAGAGGGTAGTCATGATCAATTTTCTACCAGAAATGCTCTATGGAAGAGCAAGGAGGTACAAATGATACGCTTGTGAAGTAAGGAGTATCTAAACATTTCATTTAAATTGCATAAATGATGTGACTGTACCCTGTAATTTAAAGTATGATAATGCTTGCGTGAAGTAAATGGGTTTTGGTAATATTGATGTGATCAACAGCTGGAAGTATTTGAATGTTATAAATTCTAAAAATGCTTCAGTGATGGTTGCAGCAATGGAAAGGTTATATGCATCCAGACTTACCAAGTGTTTGGTTGATTTAATTTCAGGTTTCAGGTAGATTGTTTGGAGCATGGAAATGAGAGTAAGACCATGACAAATTCCAGAATCTACCATGTGAAAAAGCCAAACCTTATGATAAGAGTCTCATGGCTGTGAAAATAGTTTGTATGGATAATGAGTTGTCGAATTTTTTTGATGTATTTGTAACTTCAGAATGTATTCTTCTATATATCTTATATATTGTAACCCGATGTTTGTTCCGGGATTTTTCTATTATGTATTTGAGTCATGTTGTCATTCCCCGATGTTCCGATTGGGAGGATTAATAATGTAAACAAGTCTTGTCAAGTCATTGTGAAAGTCCCCACAGTTTCGGGGCACTAGGGTTATTATACACTCATTAAGGTGTAGGCTCTAGTAAGTAATTGTTAAGTTGGGACGACATTATTGAGTGCACTTCAAGTGAACGAAATAATATAAATAGAGAGTGAGACTCTCTATTTATGACACACATCATTCACTCACTCAAGTGTGGTGCACTAGTGAAGAAGGAAATACTGGGACTAGACATAATAAGAAGACTACTGCTGTCTTGGGAGATCTCTTACTGTTTTGGTGTCGATTCTATCTCTAAGGAAGTTGCGGGGTTTTCTCCTTTATGGTTTCCCCGAGGAAAACTCTTTTGTTTCTCTTGTCTCTTTTGATGTGCTTATGTTTTATTTCTATGCTTGTTATTCTCTCAGTGAAAAGATCCTAAGATCATAATGCTAGCTTATTTGATGAAAAAATAACATGGAATCAGAGCTAACCTGAGAAGAAGACATTGTGTAGCTACAGAAGCTATGGATTCTTACTTTTTGGGTCTCTCTCCGCAATATATCAGCAAAAGTATTCTAGGATGACTCTCCATTAAAGGGTGCATCTTTCTGTCGAAGCAGAATTTGATTTCGAGCATTTTCAGTCTTCGATGCGGAAATTAGGGATTTCTACAGAAGAGGAATTTTTTGAGTGAGACCAGCATAGGATTATTCTCCTCTTCAAAACTGAAGTTTAGAGACCTGGATCAATAAATTTGGTTGAGTGAAACTCCAGGAAAGTCAAACCCTAGTTTGACCTCGAGCTTGAAAAACCCTAAATACTAAAACTGATAAGTTTTGGTACAGTTGCTATATTCTGGGCTTGGAAAAGTCTCAGAAGTGGAACATTTCAGAGGCCAAAGATAATATCCTGAATCACACTGTATCCAAAATTCAGCCTCATATTCTCTATATTCCAGGAGATATGATCTCTCAAAGTTAGGGTTCTAGCCTCTTCTATAAATCATCCATAAACAGGACACCTGGGGAGAATTGAAATATCTTGGGCTACAGAGGTCCAAATGAAATTCCTGAAGATGGTCCAGAAAGGGAACGGACATTAATTTCATTGGTGCGAATATCAGACTCAAAAGATGAACCAGTGACACATGGCATTCCATACAACTTCACTATTCTGAACAATACTGTAACAGGTCACCTTGGAAAAATGATCATAAATAAAAAATGGTGAAACAAATTCTGATGAAACATATGGTGTTAGATCAGGGACATGCATGGTTACCTCAGCACAAAATTTCAAACACAGAGGATTAGTAATTTCAGAGATATCACAGAAACAGTAATAGGCATTTCTGCAGAAGAAATCAGAAAATTAGGGCTTCCTATTCCGGGAGCTTCCCTCCACTGTTTTCAGAAAAGGAGTACATTGGACAGCTCCATTTGAAGAGATCTATCTGTCTATCCAATCAAATATGAAAGATTCCAAGTTTTTAAAATTAGGTTTTCTATGGAAAACCCTAGATCAGCAAACTCCGGGACAAGGACGGACACCTCAAATCGGTAAGATCTAATCCTTTGCTATTTCCATTTGAGGTTCTCATTTCAAAGTGATCTATCACAACAGCTTGATGATAAGCTTGGTCAAGTTGACAAATTCCAAGCATAGAAGTATTTGATATCTCTGAAGAAAATGGATTGGACACCTACATGAGTATAGAGGTTCCAGTTTCAGAGGGAGATGAAGTTAGAAGCATTTCACAAGAAGAACTTGGTCAAGGCCAAAGAAGACATCATGCTTAGGCTGCAGAGGATGATGAACCGTCCAGAAAGAGATCCATATATGAAAGTGAATATTCTTCAAGCGAGGATGAATATGTTATGATATCGGCTCTCACAGGTAACATTACTCATGGAAGTGATGATTGGCTTATAGACAGTGGGGCTTCCAAACATATGACGGGATTCAAGGAATCCTTTGTAATATTGTCAGAACATGAATCACCTCACAAGATGAATCTAGGAGATGACTACCAATATCCAATAAAAGGTAGTGGGGAATCTTCATACAAGCTAGACTCTGGTAAGTCTTTGACAATGAAAGAAGTATTGTTTGTTCCAGGACTCAAGAATAACCTTCTCTCCATTTCAGCATTGATGCAAAAGGAATGCGGGTTGCATTCATAGATGGTCAAGTCATCATGTGGCCAAAAGGAAAGATTATCGATGATGCGGTAGTGATTGGAGAACAAGAAGGAGGCTTGTACAAATTGAAGGGCCATCTAGAACAAGCCTTGATCCATGACATAGTAGAGCCAAATGAGCTTTGGTATAGAAGGCTTGCACATGTGCATTACAGAGCACTACCTATTGCAAGCAAAGTTGTTGAAGGTATTCCAGAATTTCAAGCTATTTGAAGGGAAGAACAAAAATCAGAATATGACCTAAAGAAACCAGTTGAAGAATGTGAAGATCTAGAATGAAGAGACCATGCAGTCATAAGAGTCTCTCAAATCAAAGAACAACTTCAAGCGGTAAAAGAAAAAGTGAAGAATGCAGAAGTGATGATGGCCACCTTGAATGGCCTCCCAAGATCGTGGAATTCATTCATTTAAGGAATGTGTTCCAGATGGAAGTGATTACTTTCAGCAGACTTCGTGAAGAAGAAGAAGCTTGAATCATAAGAAGAGAAGAGAAGATGGGAGCAATTGAAGATCAAGCTCTCACCTTCCAAAGAAGATCCCTCAAGCAATGAGGAATATGAAGAAATCAACTCTTGAAGAACTTCTTATCCTCCTTATCATTTGGATAAGAAATGATGCTATTATGAATGAAGAAGATGATGAAGTCAAAGGATCAAGAAGAAGTATACCCATGAAACAAATAAAGATAAGTATTCAATTGTCATTTCATGATATTGTTTTGTTATGCATTTGTTATATTTAGTTGATGTATTCTGCATGATAGGATGTTTGCATTAATGACAGTATACTACTAATATGCATGTGATGTGTAAGTAGCTCATGGTGCTATTCAACTCTCCATTGCTACTTATCTAGAATGAAACCTCTTTGCTGACATATTGGATTAGTGCACAATCGCAATGTTGTCCTGGTAGAGATGGAAGGCATCTAGAAAGTTTCAGTGAGATATGGATGAATGTTGTATTGGCTAAAGTAGTTGCATGATCATATATTTATGCATAAGTATTTGCCAGTATGAATATTCCTTATGAAATGTTCTAACCATACAAATGCATTTGACTTGTAGGGAAGACAACATACATAATCTCCTACAAACAAAGAAGAATGAAGACTTGTTCTGAAGAGAAAGTGACGACATTTCAAAATGAAGAATAATATGACGAGTGCAGTGACATCATTGATGCAGAACCTTCCAGCCACCAAGAAGAAAGAGAAGACCAGTTCAAGAAGAATGATGTTAGGGCGCAGTATCGAGACCTGAAGAGAAGTTCATAGTTCCATCATGCAGTAGATGGAAACATCATGGGATACAAATCAATATTCGTAGCATGAGGCTTCTCACGAAAGGAAGGCCTAGACTACGAAGAGACATTTGCAGCCAGTAAGAGTTGAAACACATACATGATGAGATTGATGAAGATCTTAACCTTTGCTACAAGGTTGAAGATGCAATTCTATACACTAGATGGTCACATAGAATATTAGTAGCATAGGAAGCTACTTGTCACTCCGGTACAGAATGTTTTCAGTGCATGGAGCACAGAAGGCAGAGGGAGTATGATGCTTCACTTCAGAGGGAGTGACTACAGAAGATCTAAGGTTCGACATGGTACGACATGATGGGCAGATTACTGATGACTCTAGGCTTTACTAAAAGTAAAGTGGATTCCAACCTTTGCTTCAAGGTTGAAGACAGAAGACCAGTGATGCTCCTGTTATGTGTCGATGCACTATTGTTCTTGGCATGGAGGTGTGGCAGGGTACAGATGGAATCTTCCTTGGACAAGGGAAGTATGCAGTAGAGATCCTGAAGAGGTTTGGGATGATGGACTGCAAAGCTATGGCCACACCTATGGCATTGAACCTGAAGCTATTGAGTGATGCTTCATCAGAGTCGATTGATGCTACGATGTATCGTCAGATGATTGGCTCATTGATGTACCTGATGAACACGAGACCAAACATTTGCTTTTCTGTGAACACCTTGAGCCAGTACTTGACAGATCCAAGAAGTGTTCACTTGACTACCGCAAAGCATATTCTGAGGTACCTGAAGGGTACAATTGATTATGGGCTCAAGTACGATGCGAATCAAAAGATTAACCTAGAGGGTTATGTTGATTCAGATTGGGCAGGTAGTGCCATCAACAAGAAGAGTACTTCGGGATGTTGCTTCAGTATGGGATCAAG